>JACERP010000580.1:0-49676 GCA_014080715.1 Scenedesmus sp. NREL 46B-D3
GGGCAGAGCTGGTTTATTAGGCCGTGATTGCAGGGTCCCAGGCAACTGGTTGAACCGTGTCTTCCACCTGCTAAGACGCGGGCATGGTGGCTCGCAGCATCAGGGAGTTCAGCAATGGCTGGTGTGGTCAAACCGAGTCTAGGTGGCACGCGTTGGTGGCCCGCGCTCGTGAACAGTTGGTCGAAGCAGCCACTTGACTTTATTTTTTTTCTTCAGCCGAATCATATCATCATCGTCATCATCATCATCATCATCATCATCATCATCATCATCATCATCATCATCATCATCACATCATCATCATCATACCCAATTAAGCCATATCAATTCCCCGATGTGAAGGTTGTTACAGGCAGCAAGGCATGCGAGATGCAGCAAAGCGTATGTGATGTCATGATGTTTGGCCACCACCAAAGTAGATTGGATGCCTGGTTACATGATGTACCGAATGTCACCAGCATTGAGATCTCAGATCATCTCGGGCTGGCGGCCTTGCCAGGCAACCCCATATTGTTGTCAGCTGCAGCTGCATGCAGCAAGCAGGTAGCTAGGGTGGTAAATGCGTTCTTTGGTGTTTATGATCACACATGGGTTGGCACAGCAGTACTATTCTGTGATGTGCACCTTGACTGCCAGAGGCTACAGCAATCACCCAGCACACTTTTCAAATGGATTCAGGTTGCTTTTCAAAGCAGCTACGCAGGGGCTATCCTTGGAAGCCTTATGGTTCCAACCCTGTTGACTTGTCAGGACTGACCAAGCTTGTCAGCTTGTCAGCTGGTTAGGCAAGATTCCACCCAGACATGCGTGAGCTCCGAAAGACCAGAGATGGTTGAGCTGCTGCCCACCAACCCCATATTGTTGTCAGCTGCAGCTGCATGCAGCAAGCAGGTAGCTAGGGTGGTAAATGCGTTCTTTGGTGTTTATGATCACACATGGGTTGGCACAGCAGTACTATTCTGTGATGTGCACCTTGACTGCCAGAGGCTACAGCAATCACCCAGCCACACTTTTCAAATGGATTCAGGTTGCTGCATATGCAGCATGCATGCTACATGCCGCAATATGCATTGTGGCTGATTTCCAAAACCGCAGCGTGCAGGGGCCAGCAGACAGAGATAAGGTAGATGGAAGCCGCCGAAGCCCGCTGCTGCCCTGCAACGTGCTCCTCACCACTGCTTTCGCCGCATCTGGATTCAGAGTGTTTATCAGCACCCAATGCAGGCGGTGCAGCTACATAGGCTGGCGGGCTGGACGCAGCCCACCATGCTGTGGCCACAGCAGCTTGGCAAGAAAAGTTGCGCTCAGACAAATTGGAGATGGCAGCAGGCTTGCCCTGCTAGCCCCTTGCCGGACTTCAGCGGACATCAGACCACGTTTTGGTTGATGCAAGTTGCAGCAGGGTCACCCTGCGGCACTGTTAGCAGCGGCAGCAGCAGCAGTGGGAGCAATAGTAGCAGCGGCAGCAGCAAGGGCAACGGCGAGGCAAGCAATGGCTTCAAAAGTGCAACAGTACACTTTCTTTGAAGATTGTCGTGTGATTTGATGTGGCTGAGTCATGTTGCACCCGCATGCACGCTGCTGGTAGCGGGGACGCCATCCCTTTTACATGCTGCTTTTTGGATTGCAGACCTGGATTGTGATGCTCGACTGCTGAACACTGCATGTGCAGCCGTTATGTTGGGCAGGTACAGCTGCATGGGTGCACCTACGCAGCATGCCTGGATTGGGGTTGATCTGAGCACATGTATGTGTATCAAGGCATATGGTCTGTCTGCAGTAGTGCGCCGACGCTTGTTGCTGCCCTGGCAAGTGTTACGTATATGTGATGTCATAGCATCGTTGTCACAGCAATCATCTTGCCTTTGTGCTTGTAGTGCTGCGTTTGTCAGCGATTTGAGTTCTTAGAGCTTTCACCAGTTTGCCACTTGAGACAAGGTTGCCTATGGACCTTTTGGAATTTGCGCATAATGTTGCATTTTGATGCCACCTGAGCCATGCTGACATCCATATTTGTTTCTCGGTTGTGCTGTTGTTTGAGGAGTATGCTGCCCCCACAGAGGAGGGCCACAACCCCCATCCTGGTTTGTTGCGTGGTTCACCGTGCCACCTATGCTGCTACCAGATGTTGTGCCCTTTCGCATGGATTCACCGCTAGGCTATGTTGTATGTTGGCTGCTTGTGTGTGCATGCTCTGCCTCCCTTTCCCCCCTTTGGTTGTGGAGAGACATTTTGGACCCCATGAGCCTTGTTTGGCTCCTTTCTGAGTTCTGAGCTCTCTGAACTTGTTGAGGTTGCGGCTTCTTTCGGTTGATGGTCTTCTTTTGAGTTTTGTGGACCCCATGAGCCTTGTTTGGCTCCTTTGCGGGTGGGCCAGTGGCCCTACTTTGGTAATTCGGTAATTCGGCATTCAAAGCAGCTACGCAGGGGCTATCCTTGGAAGCCTTATGGTTCCA
This sequence comes from Scenedesmus sp. NREL 46B-D3, assembly GCA_014080715.1. Taxonomy (NCBI): domain Eukaryota; kingdom Viridiplantae; phylum Chlorophyta; class Chlorophyceae; order Sphaeropleales; family Scenedesmaceae; genus Scenedesmus; species Scenedesmus sp. NREL 46B-D3. The sequence goes on from JACERP010000580.1 coordinate 2,457, forward strand.
ACCCTGTTGACTTGTCAGGACTGACCAAGCTTGTCAGCTTGTCAGCTGGTTAGGCAAGATTCCACCCGGACATGCGTGAGCTCCGAAAGACCAGAGATGGTTGAGCTGCTGCCCACCCGGCTGGCAGCCGCAGGCTGTGTTATTTACTGCCTTGCCTGTATCATCCTATGACTGAAATGCTGGCTTGTTCTTGCCATCCCGGGCATCTGTATTAAGACACATAGCACTGCATGCCAAGCACATGAGCTGCCCCGGTCGTCTGTGCGCCGTGTGCTGTGCTGCTTCCACTGGACGGTTGCCATGCCCCGCACAGCAGGCCTGTCACTTGCAAGCACTCCCACTGCATGCATTGGTGTCCTACCTTGAAGCTGTGAGTCAGCGTGTTAACACGCACAACGTTGTGCCAGCCGTGCTGCAACTTTGGGCGGCATGTGCAGTCAAAAAGGTGGCGGTGGGCGCGTGGCGCCTGCTAGGCGGCTGTGACGGCAGCGCATGTTTGTTGGAAGGTAGGTGTTCCCGTTGTGCAACATCCAAACTGTGCTTGCGCTTGTCGCATGCTGGTCACAAGGGGCATCGAACTCTCCACCAGTGGTGTGTGGCATTATGCGTGTATATTACAACTAACGAAAACAGATTGCCTACAAGCATTCACGTCCCGCAACGTGGATGTCTACAACCAGTCAAGGCCTTGAAGGCCGTCTGAGACTGCACACATGCTTTGTCTGGCCAGACCTTGAAAATAGGCAGGGCCAGTGCTTGCTCATCTACTTCGGCACTGCTCAAAAACTGACCTGACAGGCCCTCTTGGCCGTGGCACTCTTGGCCGTGAGCGCAGCACTGACCAGCTGTTGGAATGCGGGCACTACGGTACTGTAGTACCGGTACTAGAAACTAGCAAGGAGCAGCAGCCTGGACCGGGTCCATGTTGCAAGAAAGTTCAGGCATGCTGCCGGGGTCCCCATTCTAGCAATGTGAGTGCTGCATTTGCTGCAATGTACAATGCATCATCATCATCATCATCATCATCATCATCATCATCATCATCATCATCATCATCATCATCATCATCATCATCATCATCATCATCATCATCATCATATTACCCATTCAAGCCATGGCATCAGCGCCATCGGCCCCGCGCCCCACCGGGGCGGAAAGACGAGGGAGCACTGCTCCAGAATGTTTGCATGCATTACGCACATCCCAAGCCTTCACAAGAAAAGCAGCAATACACGGTGACACCATTCGACATCTTCCAGAACTACCCCAAATATCCGAATTACCGTATTACCAAATTAGGGCCACTGGCCCACCCGCAAAGGAGCCAAACAAGGCTCATGGGGTCCACAAAACTCAAAAGAAGACCATCAACCGGAAGAAACCGCAACCTCAACAAGCTCAGAGAGCTCAGAACTCAGAGAATCAGTAACTTCAGAAGCACTACTAGTAATGCCATCACTGGGAAGCAACAAATGTGGCAACTCTGGATCGCTACGTACCAGTAAGCAACTGTGTATGAAAGCAGCAACCTTACTTTGTCTTTGCCGCATAAAGTCTGCCAGAAATCGCCCGCTCTGGTTTGCTAATGCACTTGGGTTCTGCCAACCACCGAACTCATCAAACAGACACCAAAAACGCTCCCGGACTAGCTCGTAAGCATCACACTCAAATACCACGTGGAACTCATCCTCAACCTGGCCAGCAGCGCATCGGGTGCAAAGCCGCTGATGTCTAGGTAGCAAGGAGTTGCCAGCCCTCTCCCACCGACCAGTAGCCACGCGCAAGTCATGTGCACCCAGACGAAAACGCATCAGTGACGACAGGTGCACTTTGTTGAGGCCAGCAGTGTTGTGCACATAGTCTGGACACCAGCCAGACGGCTTTGACATGTCCAGCTCATCAAGTGACGTGCATGCAAACCAGCTCTCGTACGTAGAATGCATGACAGTATCAGAACCAGCAACTCTGGGATCGGTGGGTAAATCCGGCCACTGCTGATACAACCAAGACTGAAAAGCCTCATGCACACAACGCATATCAGACTCCTCAAGGCAGTGCAGACCGACCAGTGCATCAGGTATGTCGCCCAACGTGCCCGTACGGGTATGTAACGTGCGCACAAGGGACCTAAACTGCCAGAACCACGAGGACTTTTGCCTACCCTGATCAGCGCTGCTTGGGTAGGTGCGCATACTGAGGTCTCTGTTCTCCTGCATTGCTAAAAACAACCAGTCACTAGGCGGCCGTGAGACCACCCGGTCCCACAGGTCCCAGCAAGCTGTGAACCAACCACTGATCAGGGGTCTGCAGCCAAATTCACGCAACAGCAGCTGCCTGCAAGTAGACTTGCGAACACGCCCAGCCAAAATACGCAAAAACATGAACTGCACCACTTGCATGTCATTGCTAAGCGCCTTGGCAACGCCCTGCGGCCCACTTCCGCAGCTATGAAGCAGTGCAGGGGCCCACACTTCTGAGCAGTAGCCCAAGATTGGCGAGACCAGTGAGTTGAACAGGTGCACAGCATCCAGCAGCTCATCAGATACAAAACGCAACACCTTGATGGACGAATCAGCCATGGACAAAACGCTGCGCAACTTTTCAGCGCAACCAGGCATAGATCTGATCTCGGCAAACATACTATCCCTCTGAGCAGAAGTAGCAGGGCAATCAAACATGAAGTGTGACAAAGACTCAACTTCTGCACCACAACAAGGACATCCTGAAGTGGGGTTAGCTCTGCGACCGCCAAACTGACTAGTACGCTCATGTACACACAGACAACCCATACGAACACGCAAAAGCAATTCAATACCACGTGGTATTGCCACTGAACGCAAGTACGGCCTAGGCCTCCTGAAACCCATAGCATCAACATGAGTGGGATGCACATGAGCCACATACCGACTCAGAGTGGAGTGTTCCAACGTTTCACATGCAATCCTTTCAGCATGTAGTGTCCTGACCTGCTTGTTGACATGGCTCTTGCACGCACTGGCTCTGCCTTCCGCGGTCACAACATTCACACCATACTTGCACAGCAGGCTCTGCACATACTTGTGCCACGGTGTCACTGCCACAGCACCAATAGGACGCCTCCATTCAGCTGTAAACACTTGATTCGGCAGCCGAACGCCCTGCATACGCTGAATCCTGTAGTAGTACTCCAAAGCCCTCTGATGAAGCCACATATGCAACGGTTTCACACCCCATTCTGCCAAGAGAGCTGAAGAGCATGGGCGCTCCTTGCCGCAGCGCATTGCGCATTTGATGATGTCTGTCTGCACTTTGTCAACCAGCTGCAGTTGCCTAGCTGTGCACCAAAACCAAACCTCACTGCCATATTCAACAATGGGACGGACACACGCCAGCAACAGTATGCGTTTAACCTCCACACTGATGTACAATGCATGTGCTGTGTGATGTGTACTTGTCTGCAACTTGCAATTGCAAAGGGCCTTTGTAAAGGTATAAAGGTAATCACAATTGTCACATTGCTTGTTTCCATGTTGGTCGCTCATCAGCGCCCTCACCATATTTGCTCAGCAGCTGACGGCAGCGCATGCAGCAGCTGGTAGTCGCCCGCTCCAGCAGCATGGCAGCGGTGATGGCGGTGCTGCCAATGGGATCAGCCAGCTGAAGTGGTGTGCGCTTCTTGCTCGCTTGACCGGGGCGCCGCTCAGTGGAACCGACACTGCTCCCGCTAAAGACAAAGATAAAGGAGCCCCTGCAGCTTTCAATAACTTCTATGTCTGCTATCATCATTTGTTGTTGCATGTTACAGTTACATGTTTAGAGATGACTCTGTGTGGTTGCCCACTCCAATGATTGTGAAAAGAAGCAGCACTTTTACACAGCAGCAAAAAAGCAAGCAAGCCAGCAGTGTCTCCCCACCTCTGCATGCGAGGCTGCGAACGTAAGCAAAGCTGGCTCCACCCACTGTACTGCGCCGCTGGTTGAACTGATGAACATGAAGCATGTCGAGGCCAATGGAGCCGCTTCTGGGGCGCCATTGTGGATCTCATAAGCAACCTTGTACAGGCTGGTGCTCATTGTGGGGTGCATCCTGCGCTTGCCTGCAGCAGTCGTGTGCCGTGACAGCATTGGGTCTTGTGGACTCGGAAGAGCAGGCTGCTTTCATTACAGCCAGCTAGTCAGCAGCAACCCCGGTGCTGTGCATACACCGGCACGAGGTGCACAAACAGCTGTCTTATTGACACCTGCACTGTTTTTGCAACCTCCTTGATTTGCATACAGCAGGTTGATGGCTTCAGACAGCATGCATCTGCAGTGTTCAACAGGTGGCAGATACCTTCAGACCTGCAGCTAAATACATGGTTGCCTATGGTACAAGTGCGTTGGCAGTGCACCCGGCAATAGGGTGTAACACAGGGCCTGCTGTATGGTTGCCAGCGAGAGGTAGTTTGCGCTCTCTGGATCTATGACGCTGCTGGGTGCTACATCAAGTGCCTGAACGGCAGCGTGAACTCAAAAGTATAAGCAGGGCTGCCTCCCAAGCTTGCTTGCAGGAATGTGGCAGCGAAGGCACAGCTGCAGCAGCCAGTTGCTGTGCTTGCGCAGCACAGATGGCAGGTGGCAGTGGTGCTCTGTGTGCAGCGTGCCACTGTGGTTTGGGTGAAGCTGAGCAAAGGTTGCGAGTATTGAGAGAGAGAGAGAGAGAGAGAGAGAGAGAGAGAGAGAATAGTTACACGTGGGTCAATGCAACCACCGACACCACATGCGGGTGGTGCCAGCAATACATGCATGCGCAGCGTTGCAGAGGGGGCCGGGTGACTCTGCTATTTCCTTGCTTTTGTTCTCTGCTGTGTTAGAGGTGCTGCTGATGTCTGTATATGCAAGGCAATGTGACCCAGCCAAGTTCACCGGTGTGAGCAGACGTTGTGAGCAGCAGCAGCTTGGTGGCACGTGTGTAGCCGCCCCATTTACGATGCCAAACGTGACACACTTCACTGCTTTGTATGTTATCAGGTGGTATGATGGTTTACGTGGTACAGCTGCAAGCAAACCTGCAGGTCTGCCATGTAAGAGGGACATATCACTGAATGTCAATGCTCTTTGGACAATTTCAACTGGCGGTTCAGTAGCAGTGCAATATGCTGAGGCAAGGCTTCAATGGCTGAGCACCCGGTCAGGCGGTCAAACCCGGGGGATTTATTTGGAACAAATGCGTCTACAACTTTTGTTGTGTCTTGTTGACTACATGCAGTGGTTCCCAAGTCCTGCTACTTTTTGCACAAGCAGCATCTGACCTGGCAAGTCACCCTGCAACCATCTTCTGCCACCACAAGTCCACAGCTGACGCTTGCAGAAGCAGATTAAAACATACAGATCCCTTCTGTCTGGTTGATCTTGTAATGGTTCGGCGAATGCAACTGCCCATACGAGCTTAAGCTCGCACACAGCGTAGCCAGCTCAGCAACAGCTCGTGATGGCTGACGAGGGCTTTCATGACTACACGCTTGCTACTAATCTGGAAAGGTGCCGTGGGAGCCCAGCTCCAGCTGCAGCAGCAGAAGTAGCAGCAGCAGCAACAGTACTCTGACGTGGAACTTCTGCGGTGCATCTGCAGGTTGGTTGCTCAGGTGGAGCAATGCTTTCGAGGCTGGATGCTTACAGGTCAGTGCGGATGGCCAGCTGCTGCCGTAACACCAGGGTTGATGATGCTGCGGGACGTGCCTGGGACCAGGCCTGCATTGTGATTCCAGATTTGTGCTGCGTGTACTGCAGACAGTGAGGCCCTGGTGACCGCACCACTGCGCACTGCTGGGTGTTTGTTTGCGTTTGCAGGACTCGAGAACATCAGCCACCTGCCACCTGCCACTGGTCCTGACAAACAGCCAACCAATGTAGTGCGCGTCAGCAACGCCCTCAAGCACAAGTGAGCATTTGGCGCTGGCTTGCAGGCACAGCAGTACTGCTGCCGTATCATGTGCACATGTACAACCAGTCTGCAGGAGACCAGCCACCAACAGCACCATGGTGCAGCACTGTACGGCTGGCAATGTCTAACTGCTTGCAGGACGGTTGGCATGCTGCAGGAGATCAGCAGCTTGGATTGCTGCGCTGCCTGATGAATTGTTGCGTCGTCAGCAACACGTTGAACATTTCGTTGCTGCTCCTCTGCTGTTGTGCAGGCTGCCATGGCGCGAACAGCCCTACGTTCTCACGCTGCATGTTCCGTACATGAAAGAGGCCGAGCTCCAGGCAGCAAAGCAGCGACAGCTACAGCAGCAGCGGCAACAGCAGCAACGCCTCCAGCAACAGCAGCAAGCAGCTACCAAGGCTCCAACCAAATCACGCCGAGGCCCAGCAGCAGCTGCACTGCAACCGGAGGCAGCAGCAGCAGCAGCACAGCCTGGGCCGCTACAGGCCGCTGTCACATCTGATGGCAAGGGCTCACCTGCAGCTGGTCGCAGCGCTGCAGTCAGAACGCAGCAACAAGCAGCTGCTGTGGAGCTGCAGCAGCAGCTGGCGCCGCTGCTGGGTGAGCATGAGGCACAGCAAGCCGCTGCTGATGCGGCTGCAGGCGCAGCAATGGCCGGCAATGGAGGCAGCAGCAAGGCACAGCTTGACCAACGCGTGCAGGACCTGATCGATGAGTATCAGCAGCTCCACTTGCAGCTGCAGCAGGAGGATGCAGCACAGCAGGAAGGCAGCTCGGCAGCTGGCGCTGAAGCAGCATCAGCATCAGGTGATGATGCTGTGTCGGACGCCTCAAGGGTCTTCCTTTCTGTGTCGGGTGGTGGCAGCAGTGCTGCTTCTGTGCAGGAACAGCAGGGTGGGGGCAGTGCAGCAGCAGCTGCAGCAGCGGCAGGCAGGAGGAGCAGCAGCTCCGGGGACGGTTCAGGGAGCGGCGGCAGTAGTGCGGTGCAACCAAAGCTGTACCATGGGCCAGCAGCAGCAGCGGCAGCAGCCGCAGCTGACCCCGCTTCAAGTACCAGCAGCACTTCAGGTGCCACGCTTGCTAGCAGCAGTGGCACACAAGGCATAGCAGCGGCTGCAGCGGCAGCAGCCGATGCGCTGGCTGGCCTAGGGGGCCTAGGGGGCGTTGCTTCCTCTGCCTCTGGAGGCCGCTCCAGGGCATCCAAGCCAAAGTTTGCGCAGCGGCTCAGCGACAGCAGCGGCAGCGGCACCACCAGCCGTGCAGCTGCCGCACCTGTGGCGGCGGCAGCGGCGGCAGCTGAACAGGCGGACGGTGCAGAGGACGGAGAAGAGGCGACGTCGCGGCTGGTGGAGCTCCCGGCGCCCGAGGCACTCAGCCAGCCCAACAGCACTGCACTGGCGGCCGTGCAAGCAGCGATACGCCAGGATCAGAGCAGGACGGCTGCCAGCAGGTCCTGGTGGCCCTTCTGCTTCCACACGCCGCCGCCGCCACCAGCAGCAGCTCCTGACGGCCTCACCCCAGCAGCAGCAGTGGATGGGCCTGCCACCGCCTTGGAGGGCCTGGCAGCCCGGCCGTACCAGGCCCTGCCCACCCTGAAGGCCCCTTGGTGGGCGCCCGCGGCCGGCGGCGGCCACAAGCTGCAGCGCTGGTTCGGCCTGGACCTGTTTGTGCTGCTGCAGCCGGCCAGCTACAGCCGGCGGCTGCTGGACGCGGCGGAGGCGGGCAGCCTGCTGTCGGTGGGGCGGCTGGCGCTGAGCGGCAGCGGCGTGGTGTGGCCGCTGCTGATGCCGGTGCACGACGCCCTCAGGGACGCGTATTGGGGGCTGGCTCAGGTGAGGGAGGGCGGGGGCTGGGGTGAAAAAGGGGCCGTCCTGTGGAAGTGCTCGAGTGCGGCAGCGATGATGCGTGCTGGGCGCTGTACCATAGGGGTGCTGCTGCTGCTGCTGCAGCGGGAGTTCAACTCAAAGCAGGTGTGGGCTGGGTGAGTTGGGCGAGGGCTGCGCTGAGAACGGGGCTGCGGACGTGCTCGAGTGTGGCGGCATGGTGGGGTGCGCCTTGATGCATGCTACGCACTGTACCATAGGATTGCTGCTGGAGATGAACCCAGATACAGCCACCCAACCCTGCTACCCAACTTCAGCTATGATACTTCAGCTAGAGGAGTTGAACCCACAGAAGCTGTGGACTGGCGCAGGTAATGTTGGGCCACCGGGGTTGTCTGCAAAAGTTTTCAAAGGGCGCCAGCATGAAGGGGTGTGGCTTGATGCATGCTAGCCGCTGTGCTGCTGCAGCAGGGGTGCAGCCAGTGCAGGGCGGAGCAGCTCGACATTGGTTGCGCAACTGCCACTGAGCAGCAGCGACCTGGCAGCGACGTTGCAGATTGCGTTGCATGGTGTTGCGAGCTTGGGTGCGTTGAAAACAGCCGACTGTGGGCTGGCTCGCGTGAGGTCGTTGCTCTCCAACCTATGAGGGCAGGCGGGCAGCGCATTGTTCCTGGGAACAAGGTGTGCTGCGTGCATGCTGTGCCTTGTTTGTCACGTGCGGACAAGCCTCGGGTGAGCGGCGGCTGTGGTGCGCGGCCTCGGTGCTGGCTGCCGCTAGTGATGCTTGCACGCTCCACCTGTTCAAACGGCGCCGTGCTCTTGCATTGCCGCATGCCATCTGCTGCCGCGGCTCTGCAACAGGTGCACGGCTGCAGCGTGCTCTTCACCACCGACAGCATCCACATCAGCAGGCTGCCGCGCCACCTCACAAGGCCACAGCAGCAGCTGGCGGTCTTTGCAGACCAGCTGGGCCCCCACAGCCCCGCTGCTGCAGCGGCATGCCTGGAGGCGCTGGGGGAGGGCAACGCTGCCGCTGCCGCATCCGCCGCCGCTGCTGCCGCTGCCGCTGCATCGCCGGGGTTGGCTGCTTCTGCAGCAGCTGGCAGCAGCAGGTACTGGAACCATGGCGGCAGCAGCAGCGGCCTCAGCGGCAGCAGGAGAGCTTGCAGCTCGCCACAGCAGCTGCAAGAGGGCAGCAGCAGCAGCAGCGGTGGTGATAATTCAGCAGCCGCAGCCGGCAGCCATGCTGTCTGGATGTCTGCGTGCTACACGTTCCGGCTGCCGGACGCCAGCAGGAAGCACTGGCTGCAGCAGCAGCTGCTGCCACACACCAGCAGCGACCAACACCGCCAGCAGTCGACAGCCAGCAGGGGTGGCAGCTATGCCGGCGATGCTGTCGCAGGGTTCAGGGCTGCTCAGGGCTTAGGGTTTGGCAACCAGGGCTTGAACCCTGCGGAAGACGATGACGAGGATGATGTGGAATGGGATGCGGATGCACCCTGGCACCCCTGGGCCCAGCACAGGGACCCCATCAAAGCGCTTGAGCTGGATGTTGTGTGGCAGGACCGGCAGCTCCTTCAGGCAGCTGAGCAGCACGGACCCACAGCAGCAGCAGGCGCTGCGGAGCAAGGGTTTCCCTCCTGCGCCGGCAGCACCAGCGGCGCTGGCAGGGACCTGCCGCAGCAGGCAGCCGCCGGCGGCGCTGCCGTGCCGCTGCCAGTGTCCACGGCAGGCATGCAGCAGCTGCTGGGTGACGCTGCCGGCGGCGACCACTGGCTGCTGCACGTGGCGCAGCACGGCTTCAGCAGCAGCCCCCTGCGGCAGGGCAGGCTGGGCATGCGCAGCGCCGACAGGCACAGGCGCCACGTCAGCGTGGCCGCTGCAGGTGAGGACGTGCTGCTGCCCCCTGGTGCTTTTTCAGAGCACCCCAAATCTAAAGTTTTGGGCAGCGTTGTGTGGGAGTAACAGTGTGTGTAAAATTAGCGGTGGCAGCTCAGCAAGTAACACCCTTTCCCCCTGGTGCTGCTGCGCTGCCCCGAACGCTTGTCCACACAGGTGCCGACTGGCTGTGGAACGCTGAGCTGGCGGCGGCAGTGCTCCAGGAGGGCGGCAGGCTGTCGGGCGTCTGCCCACAACCGTACGGCTACAACCCCGGCAGCAGCAGCAGCAGCAGGGGCGCGGCGCTCGACCCCGGCTCCTTCACCACCATGCTGAGCGCGCTGATGACTGCGCGCACCGCTGCGGCTGCTGCCGGCAGCCTGTACGAGCTTGCAGGTGTGGCCCGTCCTCTCCGTGCCTGTGTGCGACCCAGGCAGCTGGTGTGTGTGCTGTCTTCAAGCCCTCTGCCGCCAGAGGTGCAGTCTGCATAGCAGGGTGCACGGTGCGAGCGCGTGCGTAAGCAGCAGTGGGCGCTGCACAGGAACTTGGCGCGTTTGAAGCGTTTCAGCCACAACACATGTCGAAGCAGCAGCTGCCTGCACAGCTACGATAACACTCAGCTAACAAGCAGCAGCCTGTACGAGCTTGCAGGTGTGGCCCGTCCTCTCTGTGTGTTGATGCGGCCTAGGCAGCTGGTGCGTGTGCTGCATTCAAGCTCTCTGCTGCCAGAGATGTTTTCTGTTTGGCAGGGTGCAATGAGCTCGCGCATGTCAGGAACATGACGTACATGCAGCGGTTCAGCCACAGCACATGCCGAAACAGCAGATGCCTGCACAGCTACGATAACACTTAGCTAACAAACAGCAGCCTGCACGAGCTTGCCGGTGTGGCAGCTCGTCTGTGAGATTCAATGCGAGCCAGGCAGCTAGTGCGTGTGCTGTCTCCAAGCTCTCTGCTGCCAGTGACAGTTCCTGACAGCACGTGCGTGTGCAGCAGCGGCCACGCACAGGAACGTGGCGCATCTGCAGCGGTGCAGCCGCAGCACATATCTGAGGCAGCGGCTGCCTGCACAGCCTATCAATGCTCAGCTGCTGAGCAGCTGCCGTCCCGTGTGCCGTGCATGTTACCTGTGCATGTGCTGGCTGCATGGCCCTAAACCCTTTTTGTGTTGTGACAAATTTGGTTGAATATTTATTGATTTCTAGTATGTTCCCCCCTGCAGGTGCCGACTGGTGGGAGGCTCGGGGTGAGACTGCCGTGCCGCTGCTGCCCCCAGACACCGTGCTGGACGCAGTGCTGCACGACCTGCTGAGCCCACCCAGAGCTTCCAACACCAGCGGCAGCAGCGGCTGCAGCAGGCAGGCCTCTGGGAAGCTGTCTCACACGCAGCCAGGCTGCGACGCAGACCAGGAGCGGCGGCAGCAGGAGCCAGGGGTTGACGCATCTTCCAGTGCTGCTGGCTGCAGCAGCAGCAGCGGCAGCGCTGACCTTCCTCGTGCCGCTCCACCGGGCAGCCTGCTGTGCCGGCTGGCGTGCCACGCGCTGGTGTTTGGCAACGCACGCGCTGTCGCCGCGCTGTGGCAGCGCTTCGTGATGCAGGTGCGGGGTCAGCGTCGCCTGCAGCGCGTTGCACGTGTGGGTCCCGGCCATGCATGCGCGAGATCGCCACTCTGGCTAGCTCGCGCGCACCAACATACGCGCGGCGCACACATGTGGTCATGCCTGCATAAGCGACGCTGCTTGCCAAAGACTTGCTCGCATCCGCAACGGGCGGCCACGTCCTCTGTACGTTTCTGCACAATTTTTGATTGGCGTGCATGCTGTGCGCTCCTTGCCAAACCCATGTTCCTGCTTGTTATCATTGCACGCGCAGGTACGGCTTCAGTTTTGGGAGCAGCGCACGCTGCTGCCTTACATGCCAGCTGGCAGCAGCAGCAGCAGCAGCAGCAGCAGCGGCAGTGGCGCATTGCACGGTGACCACGCAACTGCAGCAGGTGCGGCCAGCTTCTCTGGCAGCAGCAGCGCAGCCGAGCCAAGGGGTGCTGCCGCTGCCAGCAGCAGCAGCTTCAGTGGTGGTCCCCCTGCTCCTGATCTCGACGGGTGCCTGCTGCAGCAGAAGCTGCAGATGCTGAATGTGTGCATTTGGAGGCGGGACCGCAGACCTGGCAGATCCACAAGCCACTTCTGGCAGCAACAGCAGCAGCAGCAGGGGCTGGGTCACTTGGGGTTACTGGGCAGGACAGGCCGCGGCGCAGCTTCTGCACCAGCAGGCAGCAGCAGCAGCAGCAGCAGCAACGGCAGGGGCGGCGCACCCCCGGTGCTTGCAGGAAGCCTTGAGCCAGCCACTGCTGGCGGCGGCAGTGCTGCGGCAGCCTTCCCAGGGTACCTCAGCCGCGGCAGCAGCGAGAGCAGTGCCCTGAGCAGCGCAGCAGCCGTGGCTGACGAGGATGGTGCTGGTGGTGAGTCGCGGGGGCTGCAGGGACGCCTGGCTACTGCTACCAGCAGCAGCTTCGCTTCCGCGTGCGGTGGGGATGAGCGTGATGATGGTGCTGACACAGCAGCAGATGCAGAAAGTGTGGCCACAGCAGCAGCAGCGCTGAGTGCAGAGCAGCAGCAGGACGTAGAAGAGCTCTCTGGGGAGTGCTTCGAGGATGCAGAGTCCGAGTTCACCACCCCTCTGATGAGCTCCTGGTCTGGCTCCTCATCCGCCTCAGCTACCCAGGAGCAGCAGCAGCAGCGTGCTGATGAACCAAATGCGGCAGCAGGAGCCACCGTGAATGCAGGTGCAGCCGCCGATGCAGGGCTGCACCATGTGCCTGCAGCAGGGGTCGCGAGCGCCCTGCCAGGTCACTTTCTGCTGCATTTCCCTGACAGGCCCTTGAGGGTGCCCATCCTGCAAGACGAACCGGTTTCCACAGAGGACCAGATCATTGAGCGCCAGGCAGCGCTGCTGCAGCTCGCCTCAGCATCCGCAGCAGCGCCTAGCGCTGCGGGGACAGAGGCAGCAGCAGCAGCAGCGACGGAGTTGCTGCTGCTGAGGCAGCGGCTGATGGCGGCGCCGCTGCTGTCGGACATGGCGGCTTTCAAGGCCGCCAACCCTGGCTGCTGCTTGGACGACTTTCTGGGGTGGTACGCTCCTACAGACTGGCAGCAGCGCCAGCGGCAGGCGGATGAGGCACAGCAGCAGCAGCAGCAGCAGCAGGGTGTGCAGCTGCAGGCTCCAGCACAGCCTGACAGTCAAACTGCAGCTGGCAGCACACCTGATGGCAACAGCGACAAAAGCAACAGCAACAGCGACAACAGCTGGCAGCAGCTCTGGGCCGTTGCTGTGGCACAGCCTGCAGCAGCGCAACGGCCGCTGCTGAACCCTCAGAAAGAGGGAGAGCAGGTCCTGCATTACCTGGAGACCCTAAGCCCTGGAGGCCTGTTTGGCCAGCTGCTGGCTGCTGCTGTGGCTGAGGCGTTGGCGTTGCTGGCCAGCAGCAAGGGTGCGCAGCTGCCGGCTGCGGCAGCAGCTGTAGACAGGTGGGTGTGAGTGGCGTGTAGTGCTATGCTATTTATTTGTTGATGGGTCTTGCCTCCATTGTTCGGTGTACCTGCAAGCAGACAATGTGGAGCGTGTGTCGATTGAACATGATCTGGGCCTGCATACGCCATGTATGCCCTGCCCGATGGCCTGACTTCTGGCTGCTGCAGGTGGCGAAGCTGCTGTACCTGCTCTTGCCGTGCCTTCTGCTGCTGTGCGCTGCTGTGAGTTCTGCTCCAGCCCTGCTAGTGCTGCCATCTATGTTTGGCACCTGCTGTGCCTGCTGCGGCTGCAGCTGCACCCTCACCTGCGCTGACTGTGCATTCTGCTGCTGCTGCTGTTGCTGCTGCTGCAGGTTCCGCTGCATGGCTGCTGGTGTGCTGCGCAAGGGTGGCGGCCTGGCGGAGGCCCTTGCAGCAGCAGCAGCAGCAGCAGCAGTAGCCGGCAGCAGCCCCTTCCGGCAGCAGCAGCAGCGCGGTCAAACCCCCGGTCAAATACTCGGTCAAACCCTAGCTGGTGACTGGCAGGGCGCTGAGTCAGGGCTGTCGGACATTGAGCTTGAGCTGCTGCTGGCTGAGTTCTCTTACGTGGAGCAGGTCGTGGTGTTGGGGGAGAGCTTGCTGCATCACCTGCCCGGTCAAGTGCAGCTGGCAAGCCGACTGCTAACCAATCTGCTGCAGGGCGCGGGCAGCAGCAGCAGCAGCAGGAAACTAAGCCCCGACACGGGGCTTGCACAGGGCAGCAGCAGCAGCAGCATAGGTGACGTTACAGAAGGTCGCAATGCAGAGGGAGGGAGGCCCCACATTGCTGCAGTTGATCCAGAGGCGAGTGTGATGGGTGCTGGCAGCTTGCTGCCTGCTGCTGTGCTGAGTCAGCGAGAGCGAGCAGGCCTGGCCAGGTGGGTGGCGGCCTGCAGGGGTCACCTGCTGGGTGTGAACAGCAGCAGCAGCAGCAGCAACAGCGGCGGCTTGCATAGAAGCTACAGCCAGCAGCAGCAGCAGCAGCAGCAGCAGCAGCAGCCGTACCCAGTGTGTGTGCATCAGGATAGTGAGTACGCTGGAGCTGGCGCTGGTGCTGCTGCTGCTACCCAGCAGCATGCTGGTGACAGCATGTTGCAGCAGCTTGATGCACAGTGGGGCAGCAGCAGCAGCGGCAACCGCAGCAACAACAATAGTCCGGAAGGCTGTAACAGCAGCAGCGGCAGCAGTTGCATGGCAGAGGTCTGGCAGCTGCAGCAGTACCTAGGCGACACCGCACAGCGGGAGTGGGTGCTTACCTGTGGGCAGCATCCTGCTGCTGCTGCTGCTGCTGCTGCTGCTGGAGGTGCCTGTTCTGCTGCGCTGGGCGGCAGTGCTTTCACCAGCAGCGCTCCTGGCAGTTACGATGGTGTAAGGCTGAAGGCTGCTGTAGCAGCAGCCATAGCAGCTGCCACCAATAGAAGTGGTGGGGCAGCAGCAGCAGCAGCAGCAGCGGCTGGCTGTGCTGTGCAGCCGCCCAGCCGCATGTACCTGCAAGAGGCGGATGGGGAGATGCGAGTGGCTCTGGTGTTGGTGAGCGAGCAGGGACATTGAGTGGTCTCTAATCTTTCCGCAGCCGGCTGAGGGGCCTGTAGTCACTGGTAGATTTGTGTAGCAGTGGCACACCTGTTGCCGTTGGCAACTTGCCGGGTAGGTGAGCTGTCAACGTCACCATCACCAGCAGCAGGTACAGCAGGCTGGGCATTCTCAGGAAAACCTGAGTGCACTAGTGCGAGTAATCCCTTTGGCTGGATGGAGCTGTTGATGATCCTGCATCGTGCACGGCAGAATGGATGCCGCCTGCTTCAGCAGCAGCTAGCTGCAATAGCTTTGCCAGTGGGTGGGCAAGTTTTCTGGTGTCCCTGCAATGCAGATATCCCTGCTTTGACCAGCAGCAGCACTGTATTCCCCCTGTTGTGCAACTATGCGAACAGTAGAATGGTTTTAAACTTGCAACTTGCAATATCTGCGCACATTTCTTGGTGGGGGAGAGACAGAGAGTAGTTACACGTGGGCCCAGTGACCATCTTAGATGGTATGAGCCACCCCAAATGAGCACGGTGCCAAAGCGTGACAGAGAAAGATGAGCGTGTTGCAACTTGCAACTTGTTGAGCAAAGCGCTGGGCAGAGCGCTCGGCACGCAGACATATCATTGGACGCGTACTTGCACACATGACTAGACTTGCTAGGCGCTATAGTGTAGGCCCGCAAGCCTGGTTCATGATGGACATCTGCAGTGTTGCTGCGCAACAAGCCAGGCAGCAAGCATGCTGCTAAGCCAGAGACCGCCCCGGACCCCATCCTGGGCATGGTGTTGCCCACGGCCTCATGAGGGTTGATCAAAGCAACCCAACCAGCTGGGCTGGCTGCAGCCAACTGCATCTGCCGCCCAAACACCCCTCGTTGACATGTGTATGAAACACACCAAACTAACAACCAGCTGCAAGCGTAAGCGCCGTGCAGCAGCCTCCAATCACCAACCCGCAACCCACAGCCCCACAACTAGAAATATGCCACCCATGAAACACACCCAGTGAGGCTTGAAGTATCACCGGCACGCCTCCGCACTCTGCTTGCTGCCTGGTGCAGTTTCGCCGTGACACTGTGCCAGGCCATATCAGGTTAGCTGCCGAGCTCATGCACGTCTGAGTGCCCAGATACTACAAAACTCTACATTTGTAAAAGAACAGATTTAACGGCTCCTGGGCTCCAGGTAAATGCAAAACTGCGCACCTCAAGCAATGCTGGACCAGGAGACCCCCGCCCAAGTTCTCCTGGTGCTCCGAGTGGGCTGCCATGCAGGCACGCATTCCTGCAGCAAGGCCTCAAATATCCAAACATACCTGTAGCGCAGAGAATTGAAGGGCAGAAGTGTCAACGAGTGCACACCCCGGGCGGGGAGGCACCCGTGACACCTGCGCACCACCTTGAAGTAGTCTCCAGTAGACCCCATGTCAGAGTCCGTCATGACAATAACTGTGTCTTGCCGTACCCACCTAACATTGATCTGATGCCAGCTGCATAGGCTGACAGCGGCAGCAGCTGGCTGGCAAGTGCCAGGCACGCAAGAAACTTTGAACCACAACTTCGAGTCCGGCTGGCTGCTGCCGTGGTGGCAAACTGTACCAACTGCTAGGCACTGTAGTTTGTGTCTGCAAGCCCTGTTCAGGCTGAGCATCTGCATTGTTGCTGCCCAGCATGCTACGGGGGCAAACCGCCGCAGTGTTATTCACAAACTCATCGCAAGCAAACAATCAACCAACTGCATCTGCCCCTCGCCTAGCAGCTGCAGGCATGACGAGGTACAGAAGGAGCAGCATCAAGCCCGCTGCGCCTCCGCCGCCTGAACGCCCCTCATCGACAGCTGTATGCTACAAGCGTGAGGGCCTGATCAGCGGCTTCCAACCACCAACAACTGCTACCCACAGCCCCACAATGAGAAGTAATCTTGCCACCCTGCTACACCCAATTGCAGGCCTGAAACTCCTGCCAGCACTCCATCGCAATCTGCCTGCTGCCCAGTACGGGTTTTGTTCATTGTAACACTACTCCAGGCCAGATCAGGTCAGCTGCCTGGCCACTGCACGCCTGAAAGCCCAAAACTACAAAATCCGTAGACTTGCCTGGCCTGAACAACCCGACATGGGTATGGTGCTAGCTGCACAGGCTGACAGCAGCAGCAGCTGGCTGGCAGGTGCCAGGCACGCAAGAACTGACCACATCTCACAGTCTGGCTGACTGCTGCCGTGCCTTGCAGGTGCCAGGCACTAGCTGCTGCCAAGCAAAACAACCGCAACTCAGAAATTGGTTGAACTGCCGCCTTTCACTGGTTGCTGTTGCTGCAATCAACATTGCAGTGGTTAGACAAAGGCGACCCAGCTGCCAGGCACTTGTTTGCTTTCAAAACAAGTGCCTGGCAGCTGGGTCGCCTTTGTCTCACCACTGCAATGTTGATTGCAGCAACCAGTGAAAGGCGGCAGTTCAACCAATTGCTTTGCTTTTGAAACCAAAGCACTGAAAAGAAGCAGACAGCAACACAACCTGCAGTACCCGCTAGCTGTCAAGACTGAAGCACAACAGGCGACCTTGCACCCGCACACCCATCTCATCTGTCCCTCAGACTCTGCCTCCCACACGCAGCTAGCAAACACTGTGGCAGCAGCACGTGCACGCCCCGCATGCGCGTATGCATTCAGGCGGTGCAGCACACGCACATGCACAGAAGCCCTGCTGTTCCTGCACAGAAGCAGCACTGCTGCCACCACCCGACACAGAAAGGAAGACCCTTGAGGCGTCCGACACAGCATCATCACCTGATGCTGATGCTGCTTCAGCGCCAGCTGCCGAGCTGCCTTCCTGCTGTGCTGCATCCTCCTGCTGCAGCTGCAGGTGGAGCTGCTGATACTCATCGATCAGGTCCTGCACGCGTTGGTAAAGCTGTGCCTTGCTGCTGCCTCCAGTGCCGGCCATTGCTGCGCCTGCAGCCGCATCAGCAACGGCTTGCTGTGCCTCATGCTCACCCAGCAGCGGCGCCAGCTGCTGCTGCAGCTCCACAGCAGCTGCTTGTTGCTGCGTTCTGACTGCAGCGCTGCGACCAGCTGCAGGTAAGCCCTTGCCATCAGATGTGACAGCGGCCTGTAGCGGCCCAGGCTGTGCTGCTGCTGCTGCTACCTCCGGTTGCAGTGCAGTTGCTGCTGGGCCTCGGCGTGATTTGGTTGGAGCCTTGGTAGCTGCTTGCTGCTGTTGCTGGAGGCGTTGCTGCTGTTGCCGCTGCTGCTGTAGCTGTCGCTGCTTTGCTGCCTGGAGCTCGGCCTCTTTCATGTACGGAACATGCAGCGTGAGAACGTAGGGCTGTTCGCGCCATGGCAGCCTGCACAACAGCAGAGCAGCAGCAACGAAATGTTCAACGTGTTGCTGACGACGCAACAATTCATCAGGCAGTGCAGCATTCCAAGCTGCTGCTCTCCTGCAGCATGCCAACTGTCCTGCAAGCAGTTCGACATTGCCAGCCGTACAGTGCTGCACCATGGTGCTGTTGGTGGCTGGTCTCCTGCAGACTGGGTGTACATGTGCACATGGTACGGCAGCAGTACTGCTGTGCCTGCAAGCCAGCGCCAAATGCTCACTTGTGCTTGAGGGCGTTGCTGACGCGCACTACATTGGTTGGCTGTTTGTCAGGACCAGTGGCAGGTGGCAGGTGGCTGATGTTCCCGAGTCCTGCAAACGCAAAAAAACACCCATCAGTGCGCAGTGGTGCGGTCACCAGGGCCTCACTGTCTGCAGTACACGCAGCACAACCTGGAAACACAATGCAGGCCTGGTCCCAGGCACGTCCCGCAGCATCATCAATCCTGGTGTTACGGCAGCAGCTGGCCATCCGCACTGACCTGTAAGCATCCAGCCTCGAAAGCATTGCTCCACCCGAGCAACCAACCTGCAGATGCACCGCAGAAGTTCCACGTCAGAGTACTGTTGCTGCTGCTGCTGCTACTTCTGCTGCTGCAGCTGGAGCTGGGCTCCCACGGCACCTTTCCAGATTTGTAGCAAGCGTGTAGTCATGAGCCTCGTCAGCCATCATGAGCTGTTGCTGAGCTGGCTTCGCTGTGTGCGAGCTTAAGCTCGTATGGGCAGTGGCATTCGCCGAACCATTACAAGATCAACCAGACAGACGGGATCTGTATTTTTTAATCTGCTCTTGCAAGCGTCAGCTGTGGACTTGTGGTGGCAGAAGATGGTTGCAGGGTGACTTGCCAGGTCAGATGCTGCTTGTGCAAAAAGTAGCAGGACTTGGGAACCACTGCATGTAGTCAACAGGACACAACAAATGTTGTAGACGCATTTGTTCCAAATAAATCCCCCGGGTTTGACCGCCTGACCAGGTGCTCAGCCATTGAAGCCTTGCCGCAGCATATTGCACTGCTACTGAACCGCCAGTTCAAATTGTCCAAGAGCATTGACATTCAGTGATATGTCCCTCTTACATGGCAGACCTGCAGGTTTGCTTGCAACTGTACCACGTAAACCATCATACCACCTGCTAACATACAAAGCAGTGAAGTGCATCACGTTTGGCATCGCAAGTGGGGCGGCTACACACGTGCCACCCAGCTGCTGCTGCTCACAACGTCTGCTCACACCGGCGAACTTGGCTGGGTCACATTGCCTTGCATATACAGACATCAGCAGCACCTCTAACACAGCAGAGAACAAAAGCAAGGAAATAGCAGAGTCACCCGGCCCCCTCTGCAACGCTGCGCATGCATGTATTGCTGGCACCACCCGCATGTGCTGCGTCGACCCACGTGTAACTACTCCAATCACCAACCCGCAACCCACAGCCCCACAACTAGAGATATAATTGCCACCCTAACACACCCAGTGAGGCTTGAAAGTATCACCGGCACACCTCTGCACTCTGCTTGCTGCCTGGTGCAGTTTCGCCGCGACACTATGCCAGGCTATATCAGGTCAGCTGCCGAGCTCATGCACGTCTGACTGCCCCAAAACTACAAAGCCCCTACATTTGTCTTGCCGTACCCACCAAACACTGATCTGATGCCAACTAGTCACGCTCGCCAAGCAGGTGTGAAGCAGGCCAAGCAGGTGTCCCGGCAGCTGCGGCATGGTCAGTCACCCTGCAACAGCCATCGCCAGCAATGCACCAAAGCTGGAACAGCTGCTGGATCTTATTGGTGAGCGGCAGCTGCTGCTGCATGTGTTTGTGCTGCCAGCACAATGTGCATAGCGCAGGGTTGGGGCATTGCAGCTGAGCAGCAGGTCATCAGAGCTGCACATCATCAAATTCCGCAGCTAAAGTGCACCATATTGATTTTAGGGTTGCCGGTCGCCAGCCGCATGACTCTTGTCAGCTGAGCATGTACATCAGCACTGCCGTACATTCGTACGTGTACTCACGTAGCTGCATGTTCCTGGCCACGCATCAGCTGCTCCATTCAGCATGCACTCCGCACTTGTGTGCGTAGCGTCACTGAGCTACGCACGTCAGTGCTGTCGAGTGCACATGGTTTGGAGGTCATCATGCAGTTGTAGATGCCTTGGCCAAGGCTGTTGCTCTGCAGCGCACTCTGCAGTTCACCCAAACGTGGCATTGCCGTTGCTGCTGTCTGCTCACATGCCGCAGGTGCTGGCACCTGACAACACCGGCAGCATCAACGCAATGCCTTCTCTGAGCAGCACAGCAGCTGCCACCCCCTTTAACTCGGCAGTGCAGGCGCTGGGACCTGCCCAAGAAGACTATCCAGGACAGCACCACCCAGTGCTGTCCCAGCCCACCCATTCATGGCTATGACGGGTCTGCTGTTGCCTGGCTATGTTTAGCTAGCTAGCTGAACAACCGCACGTTCCACTCTCCAAACCTAGACACACATGTGTGCCTGCACAGTGGTGTTGCATACTCTGCATTGTCTGATCTGGTGTACTGTACCTGTTGGACCACAAGCTCCTGAGCACTGCCGGTGTGGTGACAACTTTCACATATCAAATGCATGCACATGTGGTGTGTGCGTACGGCTAATCAGGAGCTGACAACGCTCCTTGCGCCATCAGCCCGTTATGCTGCTGGAGCATGGTGCTCATGTGCGACCAAGCAGTCCAGATCTTGGCTAGATTTGTGTGATTGGCACATGTGCCTCGCAGTCAGCATAGTTGGAGCTTGTTCATGCCTTGGTTCAGCTGATTTGGTGTTTCTCTTCTTACAAGTCCTGCAACAGTCTTGGCAGCTTCTTTTGTTGTTGTTGAGCCCCATGAGTCTTGTTAGGCTTCTCATTGAGCGGGCATGCATTTTTTCAGTGCTAGCTGGAATACCTAACAGTTATAACTTAAAGCCAAGCGGTTGGTAATGGACTCACAATGCATGCGTTGCTACTGGCTGCTGCTGCTTTTGTGCTTCAACATGACTGGTGCCCAACTGAACAGCAGACGGGCGTTCCTCCACAGCAACAACCTTGAGTGAGAGAAAACTAAATGCAATGCAGGGCATTTGTGCATTGCCGGTAACAGCAAAACGCGTCACTGTCTTCAGCTGGACCCTTAACCCTGTGCACCCACGTGGGCGTTTCTATAGCTGCCGCTTGGGGTTCTCACTCATCGAGTGGCACTCATCCTGATCAAGCGCCTTCAGTCGGGTGTACATTCACAGCGGCAGCTTGTGCGGACTTTTTCATCGTACGGGTTATCAGCCCATCAAAACACCGGCAAGCAGGTGTTGACACTGGGCTTGCCTGTGGACTCACCCCAAATCCACGGGTCAAGGGTTTGCCAAGTCAAGGCATTAATAAATATAAAGATGACCTTAAAATCAAGCGTTTATAAAGCCTTGATACTATCTAATACAATCACATAGTGGGTGTCTGCCGTCATTGTGAGACCGGGAGGACAGCCAGGGGTGGCACCGTGGTGCTGCCACCTGTACTTGTACTGCAGCATCATCATTATAGTAAGCAGCAGCATGCTGCACAGTGCGGCACTGTAACCTGGCAGGGAATCAAAACTAGGATCTGTTGGTTGCCGTCACTCCCTGGGTAGTAGAGAATCACCTCACTGATCATGCGGTTGTGCTGACAGGCATTGCTGTGTTTAAAGGCGGTGACTTTGTTTAAAGGCTGTGTTCAAAGGCTGTGTTTGAAGGTGGAGGTGGCCAGCCAATAAGGTTTCGCCCCCCCCCCCCCTTGGTAAAAAACAAAAAAACAGGCGGTGACTGGGTAAATCAATGTAGCAGCAACAAGTGTTAGACGTAAATGTAGGATTGGTACTCCTTGACTGTTGTGGGACCCCATGAGCCTTGTTTGGCTCCTTAGTGGGTGGGCCTGTGGCCCTACTTTGGTATTTGGTATTTGGTATTTGGTAAATGGAAATTAGGTTTTGGTAACCAATGATAAGCCTGAGGCCCAGCTTAAGCTGTTGTAGACTGCCTACGTTGCGAGGCCAGCGTAGTTCTAACATGGCAGTACAATGTGTCACATTGACTAGCCGGCGTCCTCACACACACGTGTGAGTCACGATAGTAATATCTAATCATCCAATACATGGATAGTAACAGCTCCTGTTACAGTCAAGCTGTGACCACGGCTTGTGTTGTGAGCTGCTGCCCTGGACACACAGGCCAGGCAGCCAACACGAGAACACATGCTGCTGCACAGCCCAGCAGGCTGTGCTGTACTGTCACCAACACTGCTAAAACGACCCTAGCATCATACAGTTCAACTGCCCCAGGCATGCCTCACCGATGAGAGAACCACACTCAGCCTTGTCGCTGCTGCCAGAGGGTGGGTGTACATGGGAGCGCGGGCTAACCTACAGCTGCAGCATGCAAGCACACCATGCTGCAACAAATCCAGCAAGCAGTGATGCAAACATTGCTGCGCTATCACACACACAATCCTCACCAACAGAAGCAACACAAACAATACCGAATTACCGCCGAATTACCGAATTACCAAAGTAGGGCCACTGGCCCACCCGCAAAGGAGCCAAACAAGGCTCATGGGTTCCACAAAACTCAAAAGAAGACCATCAACCGGAAGAAACCGCAACCTCAACAAGCTCAGAGAGCTCAGAACTCAGAGAATCAGTAACTTCAGAAGCACTACTAGTAATGCCATCACTGGGAAGCAACAAATGTGCCAACTCTGGATCGCTACGTACCAGTAAGCAACTGTGTATGAAAGCAGCAACCTTACTTTGTCTTTGCCGCATAAAGTCTGCCAGACATCGCCCGCTTGGGTTTGCTAATGCACTTGGGTTCTGCCAACCACCGAACTCATCAAACAGACACCAAAAACGCTCCCGGACCAGCTCGTAAGCATCACACTCAAATACCACGTGGAACTCATCCTCAACCTGGCCAGCAACGCATCGGGTGCAAAAGCCGCTGATGTCTAGGTAACGAGGAGTTGCCAGCCCTCTCCCACCGACCAGTAGCCACGCGCAAGTCATGTGCACCCAGACGAAAACGCATCAGTGACGACAGGTGTACTTTGTTGAGGCCAGCAGTGTTGTGCACATAGTCTGGACACCAGCCAGACGGCTTTGACATGTCCAGCTCATCAAGTGATGTGCATGCAAACCAGCTCTCGTACGTAGAATGCATGACAGTATCAGAACCAGCGACTCTGGGATCGGTGGGTAAATCATGCCATTGCTGATACAACCAAGACTGAAACGCCTCATGCACACAGCGCATATCAGACTCCTCAAGGCAGTGCAGACCGACCAGTGCATCAGGTATGTCGCCCAACGTGCCCGTACGGGTATGCAACGTGCGCACAAGGGACCTAAACTGCCAGAACCACAAGGACTTTTGCCTACCCTGATCAGCGCTGCTTGGGTAGGTGCGCATACTGAGGTCTCTGTTCTCCTGCATTGCTAAAAACAACCAGTCACTAGGCGGCCGTGAGACCACCCGGTCCCACAGGTCCCAGCAAGCTGTGAACCAACCACTGATCAGGGGTCTGCAGCCAAATTCACGCAATAGCAGCTGCCTGCAAGTAGACTTGCGAACACGCCCAGCCAACATATGCAAAAACATGAACTGCACCACTTGCATGTCATTGCTAAGCGCCTGGCAACGCCCTGCGGCCCACTTCCGCAGCTATGAAGCAGTGCAGGGGCCCACACTTCTGAGCAGTAGCCCAAGATTGGCGAGACCAGTGAGTTGAACAGGTGCACCTGCAAGCCAAGCCCCGTGATGTGGTGGTCAGCGCAGCGGGAGCGCATGGCCCACATTGCCCGCGAGCCAGCAGCTGCCAGGGACGAAACACATGCTGTAACACCCTTAGTCTCATGGAACACACATCCCAAATACCTGAACTCGCTGCTTCTGGGCACAGGCACACGCACACCATCCCTGCCAACAAAGGTCCACTGCGCAGGACCCCGGTAGCGCTGGTGGCCAAATACTACCACCTCTGTTTTTCCCACATTCACCTCCATATCATAATGCGCGCAGAAGGTACTCACAGCATCCAGCAGCTGTTGCAGCTCCTCCTGACTGCTGGCTAGTAAGGCCAGGTCATCCGCATACAGCAGCAGTCTCAGCAAGCGCCCACCCAGCTGCACACCGCATTCACGCGCGCGCTCCTCCAGCCACTGCTCTATGCGATCAATACAATACGCTATATCACAGATCCCTTCAGGTGTGGGTGTGCCACACATTACATGATCCTGCTCCAGTGGGTAGAGCATGTTACGAGGAGCAGCAACATAGCAGGGAAACAAAAAAAGCAGGAAGAAACAGAACCCCCCAAGCCTTTGTTGACAATCAACAATGCATCGCAGATGTCCCAGCTCACCTCAGCAATGTGCCTACTTGTCCAGGCCACAGAAAGCTCTTGCAACTGATCAATTCAGAGCTGCATTGATTTCAGTTTAAAGTCTTGTCACCTACCTACATTATTGCTTCTGAAGTAGCTGGTGACAGACATATGATCATGCGTGCTCATGTCATGAGTGCTCAGAGGGCCCAAGAGGACCATCCTGCTGTGTTGGCCGGTGCAAATGTCTGGTCTACTTTTGCTGCGGGAAGCTTGCATGCACTGCAGGCAGCAAACGGGCAGTACTGCCTTGTGTTGACTGTTGATAAGCGGGGACAGCTGCCGGTGACTGTCTTGTACTGCCTCTCAGCTCAACAACCATTATGCTGCAGGCTGCAGTGATGATGAGGTGCTATCTGCGTGCAAGTGAAGAGCACGTGCTGATTAGCACAGGATTGATGATTCAGAGGCTGTAAGAGTGACAGCTTGCAGCACTTGCAAGCCAGTGCACTGGCACGTGCCAGGTAAGGCCTCCCTCGGACCCGGCTCGGACATGTTACTCGCTGCGCCTGCCGCACCAGGGATTGCAAGTCCTTGTATCATTTAGCAGCCGAAGCATTGTAATGTCGATGTATATGGTTAAGCGTTACCCTGAAGATCCCCGCCAAATGTTTAACAAGCACTGTGTAACGACTTGACCCCACAACCGGTTGCCTGGAGAGGGAGTCTCAAGCATATAGACCGTAGCCAGGCGGTGCCCAGTTCGAACCCGGGAGCAATGCTCAACCAAGGCCAAGGACTTAGCGGCCTGCTACACTCCTCCCCACCTTCTCTCGAATTGGTCCTACCAATTCGACCACCGAAGGGAACATTCCATTCGACTTCCTCGGGAGTCGAACCGTGTGCCTTTCATCTGCCACCCGCGTACGGTTTCGAGAGTTCACCTCTAACCTTTCCGCTAAGGTGGCCGACACGTCAGCTACCAATGTAACGACTCGACCCCAAAACCGGTTGCCTGGAGAGGGAGTCTCAGTCATATAGACCGTAGCCAGGCGTGCCCAGTTCGAACCCGGGAGCAATGCTCAACCAAGGCCAAGGACTTAGCGGCCTGCTACACACTCACGACGTAACTATCTGTGCCCAGCTGCCACGCTCGATTTCGACCAGTGACGCCACCAGCGTTTCATCACAGTGAAGATGAAGAAAAATTCAATTGTGGCAAAGCTAGCGTGCGCTCACGTCGGGGACCCGAAACAAACTGGCACGCAGCTGGCACAGAAGATGGCAGACAATGTGAAAGCAGACAACACAGGCATGAAGACCCATCAGGCTGCACTGGAAGTTCGACGTGCCATGGAGAAGGCATTCATCGTGCCACACCAGCAAGCAAGGGGCTATGGGTCAGCAGTAGGTCAGGGCGTGAAGGATTACGTTGCCCACCTGCCAGCTGACAAGCAGCCAATGGCACCCTCTGTGGCTGGCAAGGTCGCTCAGAAGGCGTACAACGCGCTTGGCGCGCCAGTGCAGAAGGGAGGCTGTGGCATTCACGCTGTGCCAATCACCAAGAAGCACTGAGTGTGAATGAGGGTTGTGACAGTGAGTCGAGGCGGCAGCAGCAGCAGGAGCAGACGCCGCCGGGACGGATGCCAAGCTGGCGGCATGTGCAACGCCATGAGCTGTGCAGCTGGCAGTGGCTGACGTGCAAACTTGAAAGCACTGAAAGGTGCAAGAACTGGCATAAGGCATCTGCACACCTTGAAAGCAGAAGTGCACACATGCAGATGCCAATCATTGGCTGTCAGCTTTGGAGGGGTGGGTACTCTGCTTTGTTTACTTTTTGGGGTTGTTTTGCTGATGCTTATTACATGCAGTGCTTAAAAGCGACATTAAACAATTGGCCAAGCTTCATGGAGCGCATTGTTAGCCCAACTGAAAGGCTTTTCAGGCATGCTTTGTCACCACCTGCAGTCACTCAGGCTGGTGCGGCACAACACTCAATGAGCTGCAACATATAAAATGTGAAGTTGTGAGCATCATGATCTACTGCTGTGGTCACCAAGGCGATGGCATTGGTGAGGAACTTGGTTTTGGTGTGACAGCATGTGTTGATAGTGTGCTACCAGAACACAGAGCAGTCTTGCCAAGACCAGCAGTGCATATGGCAAGGCAGTACAATTGTACCAAATACCAAATACCAAATACCAAAGTAGGGCCACAGGCGCACCCACTAAGGAGCCAAACAAGGCTCATGGGGTCCCACAACAGCCAAGGAGTACCAATCCAGCCAACTAATCCGAGGCCTCAACAAGTTCTGAGGATTCTGTCTCTGAGGCACTAGTGTCACTTGGGAGCACAGCAAGCGCCATAGCGGATCATTTCTAACCAGGAGACAATAGTAGATAAAAGCAGCAACTCTACTCTGCCTCTGCTGCATAAAGTCAGCCAGACACCGTCCAAGAGGGCTCACAGCTGGGCTCTGCCACCCTCCCAAATCAACAAACAGCCGCCAGAAGCGATCGCGAACAACCTGATATGCGTCACACTCAAACACAAAGTGAAACTCATCCTCAACTTGGCCAGCACCGCACCGAGAGCACAGTCGCTGTGGCCTGGGTAGCATAGAGTTATCAGCCCTCTCCCACCGACCAGTAGCCACACGCAAGTCATGCGCACCCAGACGAAAACGCATCAAAGATGACAGTTGCATCTTGTTTAAGCCAGCTGTGTTGTGCACATAATCTGGGCACCAACTCAATGGTTTCGTCAAATCAAGCTCATCAAAAGGGGATTGTAGTCGAGCTGGATAGTCAAGGTGACAGTGACCGCATCTGCTTGCAGTTGAGCAATTATGGCGGCGTGTATGGGTAATACGCAACGAAACTCTGCCAGGTTGCAACTATACAAAAGTGTTCAGTTTACGCTTGATAACAGCAACGCAAGACACTGTCCTGCTTAGCAGCGCCATGCCTTTTAATGACCCTGCTGTGCAACCCACCCTTTTCAACAGGCTGCTATATGCTCACTAGCTAGTGACAGCTCAGCTGCGGGTAAGACACTGCAGGTGCCACCCCAGAAGTACTAGCTAGTAGCAAGCAGCTGACATCAGTAAGCTACATCACACACACGTTCGCGATCTCCACATAAACTGGAACCATAACGTTGATCAACCCTGTTGACTCGACTCACTCTTGATATTTGATGACATGCAGAGCACAGCAGCCCTGGCTGTTGAAAGTCCTGTACACTGCAAAGTAACGCTCACATCACTTGTGGCAGCCACAAAAGCACCAGCACCGACCCACGCGCAGCGGCCAAACGACCCTCTGCACAAACGAAGCCATGCCGCTGTCAAATCCAGGACGTCAAGCGCAGCATTGTCACCCAATCCACACACACGCCACCAAGACCTGGGCGACCTGCTGCTACTGTTGCTGTCTGCGTTGTCAATTTGTAAGTGTTCTTAGGCGCTGCTGCTGCCAGCATCGGCAACCTCAGCCGCTGCCACCTTCCCCTCCCCTGCTGCTCTGCTGCATTCCACATGCCAAGCTGCTTCTGCTGCTGCTGCTCCTGCTGCTGCTGTTCTGCTCTCCACTGCAGGCTTACCAACAGCAACAGACCATGCAGCACGAAGCCCTGCTGCTGCTGCAACTGCTGCAGCATCATCGTGCGGCCCAGCTGTTTCAATGAGCTGGTGGCTAGTGCCGCCAGCGGTATCATCAATCTGCACCGCAACAGAGTTCAACCCTTGCTGCCAGCCAACCCACTGCTGCTGCTGCTCGATGCGGCATCATGCTGATCACGCTTGCGCATGGCTTTCTTGCCCACTTCAAGAGCCGCCAGCATGCATGACACCACCAGCAGCCACACCACGCTTTGCTCCAGGCGGTGGTAGCGGCGGCCCGCCCTGTCCTTGACGTCATGCTTGGCCTCTTTCTCCACTTGACGCAGCTGCACCAGAAAAGCAGAGCCGGGAGGCATTTGCCAGCTTGTTACTGACAATGGAAACGTGCTGACGGTTGCAATGTGCTCACCTCCACTGAATACTTTATGTGTGTTTCACCCTGGTGCACATCAGCAGCTGCCAGCAAAGAGTGCGACGCCTATTGACCAAGCATGTTGCTGTATCCTTCAGCTCCAGGTCGGCCTGCTGTACCCATCATTCAACTTGGGTGGTGTCTCAGCTGCAGAAAGTTCTGTGTCACACACAGCTCAGCAAGCATCTGCAACCCAGCCAGCTCAGCAACAAAACACTGATCAACACCAGCTAGCATACGCGGCGTATCAACCCACATCGGATAGCTGTGCCGCCACCCGCCCCTTGGACCCTCAGCTGTCGGTTGCTGCGGTTCCTGCGGCTGAGGCAAGCACCCCAGCAGCTTGACCCAGCTGCTGCTGTGGCCAGGAGTGCAGCATGTTGCAAGCATCTACCTTGGCTTTCTGAAACTTGGGCGTGCCCGTCAAGCTCACAGTCCTCAGCTGCTGTGGTGAGCTGCAGTCAACACCAGTGCCCCTGTTCACGGCTGATCCAAGCCCTTGCGCACACCTCAGCCAAGCACACATTGATAAAGCAAACTGAGCATTCGTACACAGCCAAAAGGAATCTCAGCAAAATAATATCATGATACGCGTGTGTGAAGCAAATTGAGAGTTTGTAGACTGTTCCAGCGGAACAACAACACACCTTGACCTCAAGAGCCTTCAGCCTGCCTTCCAGTTCGCAGTCACCTGCCGTGATGGCCCACATGCTGTGGTATGCTGCGTAGTCCCAGGCAGGCTCAGCCATCTCCAGCAGGCCACGCGCCTCGCTGATGACCAGCGCTGAGGCGGCGATGACCTGCGGAACATGGCACAGCATCACCATGTCAAGATCTGTGATTGAACAGCAAAAAGGTTGATGCAGAGTGGCAGCCAAGCGGGCTCAGCCACCTCCAGCAGGGCTGTCGTGATTTGCTGATGACCTGCGCTGATGTGGCGATGACCCCAGGACAGCAGCAGCGCACACATGATGATGATGCATGCTTTGTTGAATTGTGAGTGATGCCAGCCTTCTGAAGCAGGCATGGCGTCTTACTGTTAAGAAGTGCTGAGGCAGCAACCACTTGATGGCAGCAGGTGCACGTCAGGCAGCGTTGACGGGTAGCTTGTCATGATAGTTGTAACAACATTAGGGAGGATAGCCCACTGAGCCTTCAACCGCTCCCCCTCCCCATCTAAACTGTTCTCGATATTGACTGTGTTTGTCTGCAGTTCGATGAGCAACATCAACTGGCTGGTCACCAACTGGTACAATGAAGCAACTGCTTGACCTGCCAATGTGACGACTCCAACTGCTTCAATCAAAAAGGCGGCAATGCTAGTATCCAACTCCAGCAGACGCTGTAGCAACAATGAGATGAACTTACAACCAATGCAACATGTTGCCATGTCGTTTAAACATTGCTTGTTACATATACCACACGGGACACCCCCTCGGTTGCACTCACATCGTCAAACACATGCGCAGAACATCATCCAAAGCATCAGTCCAGCATGCACAGCCGGGCATGTCGCCCACCCTGAAGTGGAAGACCTGATCAGCAGGCTGCCAGAGCACGCATTGCTTTGCATAAACGCACGTGCGTGCCGGTGCAGCAGCCAGCCACAGCCTGCCCAAACCGCCACCAGCTTGCCCGCCCACCTTGAAGAAGGTGCGCTCCTGCTCGCCCAGCCAGGAGAACTTGAACATGGCAGCGGCCACGGCACGCGCCGCCAGGCTGGAGTGCTGCACCCGGCTGAACGAGCGCACCATGACCCGGTACTTTGCCAGCCTATCGAGGGCCTCAGCCACAGACCTGCAGCGCAACACATGCGCATGTGGGAGAGCGTTGATTGATTCCTGTTGAACGATTTGCGGAAAATGCTGACGATGCCAGGCAGCGATATATACGCGGTCTCGTCAAGATGCGCAGCAACAAAGCCGACCAGTAGGTGAGGCTGGCATGTGATTGATGCAGTGCACACGTCACAGTGAGTGACACACCATCACACATGTCAGTTTGCATCAGACAGGGTGTGTGAGGCTGGATGTGATCTGCGGAAGTTGTGCACACAACCGAAGCCCCTGAACCACGTTGAGGCAGCCTGCCACTGACAGCACACCACCTCCCAAGCACAGCTATGATTTGCTGCCGAGCAGGCTGCACCTCGCAAGTGCACGCGACCTCTTAAACAATGCAACTGCTGCTGCTGCTGCTGCTGCTGCTGCTCGTATTCCTGTTGTGCTCACGTCTCGTAGAACTTGAGGGCTGCAGACTGTGCCAGCACCGACGTAATGACACGCACCCCGCCCACGTCCAGCACGCGCAGCATCACCTGCAGCCACAGCATAGCAACAACCAGTCAGTGCCCAGCTGACTGCGCTGTGCAGCAACCTCAGGCAGCCTTGAATGGTGCAGCGACCCCAGGTAGCAACCAACACACACACACACACGCACGCACGCACGCACGCACGCACGCACGCACGCACGCACGCACGCACGCACGCACGCACGCACGCACACACACACACACACACACACACACACACAACAAGTGCAGGGTCCCCAGCTCTAGCACCGGCTGCAGCATGCCAACCTGATCGGTGCCCTTGGCTGCTGCCTCCCGCTGGCCGGGCACCACCCTCACAACATGCTCCTCGGCAGGCGCGCGCGGCTGCAGCAAGCGATCTGCAGTTTGCGACAGCCATACAACATACAGCAAGCAGGCTGTCTGGCAGTGCAATGCTTTGCATGCAGAGTGCTGCGTTGTCCCTGTGCACCTGTCACAGCAGGACCGGTCACCAGCAGGCAGCCTTCGGTGGCGAGTGCATCACTGGCAGCATCAGTCTTGGAGCGCAGGCCCCACTGCATGCACCTGGCAGCTAGCACATGCAAAATATGGCGCGGCTGACAGTCAACTGCCCTTGCGCTGCTGCTGCTACTGCTGCTGCCTGACCCCCACCGATTGACTGACAGCCGCCGCCGCGGCCGCCGCCGCCGCCGCTGCTGCTGCTGCCACTCACACGCTCTCGTCCATGCGCTGTCGCCGCCGGCCTTGTAGCGCACCGCGGGCGGCACAAACTCGTCTATCCAGCCAGGCTCCAGCTGCTGCTGCGTGCCCAGGCACACCACCGAGCCCACCCGGTACACCACCAGCAGCGGCTCAACCTGCGCCAGCAGCAGCAGCAGCAGCAGCAGCAGCGGCAGCAGTCACGGAGAGGTCACACCACAACAGGGCAGGGTGCCAACCAAGTCCAGCTCCTGATGCCATAAACACGGCCGCAACCTCACAGACCTTGCTGCTCTGCCTGGTTGGAGCCTGTCGTCGCGTTTGCGGCATGGCAGTGCTTGGTGGTTGGCCGGGGGCGGGTCATGGTGCTGCGCTACAGTGACACCGCAGTGCACCGCAGTCACATGGCAGTGGAGCCTGTCGTGCGCTGCGAGTGGCACCCTAGCGTCGCACTGCGATGTGGCTGCAGTGCAGCTCCATGGCCCGCCCCCAGCCAGCCACCAAGCACTGCCACGCCACAAGCAAGCCCTGTCCCTGCGCCACCGCTGCAACAGCAGCTGACCCGCGTGTGGTTGAGACACCAGGCGCCGTGTGCATCACACACCAGGAACAGCCGTTTCATGGCAGAACGCTGCCACAGCCACCCCGCCGCAAACGCACACCCCAGCATGATCAACATGCCGCTGCTGCGGCCGGCCCACCTGCTGCTGCGCCTCCAGGCCCCGCTTGCGCCAGGCATCGGGCGGGGCCAAGTGCGCCGCGCCCTGCGCCGCCGCGCCGTGCCTGAATGAGGTCCACTGCAGGAGCTGCCTCTCGAGGCGCATCCTGTCCTTCACCGCCGCCGTCATGCTGGCGAGGTACTCGTAGCTGTGGCGCAGCTGCCGCGCACGCCTCAGGTACTGGGGCTCCCCAGGGGGTCTGCTGCTGCTGCTGCTGCCTCCGACACTGCTGCTGCTAGTGTTGCTGCTGCTGCTGCCAATACTGCTGCTGCTGCTGCTGCTGCTGCTGTGGCTGTGTGTTGCGAGAGATGTACTCTGTGAGCTCTGTGCTTTTCTTTAAGGCTGAATTCCAAGAATTGAGTTTGTCAGGGGGCCATATGATGCAGTAGTCCTTTCCCGAGTTTGTCCGGCAGCCCAGCTGCTGAGCATGCTGCAGCACTTGGCCTATGTGGATGCGGGCACCTGCAGCAACAGCAGCAGCAGCAGCAGCAGCAGCAGCACGTCCGCACCCAACAGACGCACAGCTCTGAGTTTCACTGCTGGTTCTGAAACATGTCAGTGGACAGCGTATGCCAGCCACATGCCAAGCAGCTGCAGCGTCCCCAAGACCGGGGTCTTGCGCTTGATACACACAGGACTCGCGCTGCTCTCATGTGCGTTGCTGGTGTGTGTGATGTGCTTTTTCCCACCTATGTGGTACGCCCTGAGCTTGATTGTGGCAGCGTGGCCCACCAGCACCTCGTGCAGCACATCTGTAGAGGGCAGCGCTACCTTGGCGCCAAAGCCGCGCCTGTATGCATCTTGCCGCTGCTGCTGCTGCTGCTGCTGCTGCTGCTGGCCCTGACCATCCATGCTGCTGCTGCTGTTTTTTCCGTCTATAATATCTGCGATGGTGGCACTGCTGCTGCTCCAAGCCCGGTGTTGCAGGTGGCTGCTGTATGGATGTTTGCTAGGGTTTGGGCTGCATGCGCCATTGCGAGTCAGCAACATGTTGCTGCTGCTGCTGCTGCTGCTACAAAGATTTTGGCATGTAGGATCTACCGAACAACCGCTAAAATTGGTGCAACTGCTTCTGGAGGCAGCAAGGCAGTGCCAATGCTGGCACAGGGCCTCAAGCAGGGCAGGTGCAGTACGTAGCAGCGCCAGCTCTGCATGAGCTGCTGAGGCTGCCACCTGCCGTAGATGTGGAAGCACAAGCATGGGAGGTTGGGATCTACGCTGCTTTGCTTGGATGTTAGGAATCAACGAGCACAGGAGGGTACCCGTTGCTGCAAACTAAGCATCATGAAGACAGCTGCATATGAAGGCCTTGGTAATTATTGCATACTACTCTTCCTCGAGCAATCGCTGTATAGAGCTCTCTAAGCTGCACACAGCACTCACCCTCAACAGTAGCGGAACCGTCATGACAGAAGACAACAGCAACACCGGTGCAACATAACCAACAGGATAAACGTAGTGGCAATTGTGCGCGACGCCGCTTGCGTGTGAAACATCTGCTGCCACACATCCTTGCGCACCACTGAACTGAGTCAGCTTCTGCTGCCCTGTACATTGCAAGCTCCTGGCACTTCGGCACTTGGGGGAGGGGCAACAGGCATCTATCATCATGGGACTTGATGGAGGTGTGCGTCAACAGTTTACACGCTGCATGGAGCAGCAAGCAGTAGCATGCGCTGTGGGGCACATCAACATCCACCAGCATGGGAACCTGGATGCTCATGCAACAGCAAGACAGAGCTACCAGCACATCACCGTGCAACCAGCCTGGCACGCACTGTGATCACAGCAGCAGGTGCATGAAGTGCGTGCCCTGCGCCTGCGCCTCTGCTGCTCGCAGGAACCAAGATATCGCGCAGCGATGTGCTGCGTGGTCAGTCGTGGCGCATGTCTCAGGCAGACGGATCGCGCAGCACGCGGGGCGGCTGCGTCACCGACACCTACCAGGAGCGGCAGCTGGACCCACAGACACGCAGGTGAGCCACACGCACTGGCATCGTGGCAGCACATGGCCTTTGAGCACCAGTGGGGTACACCAGTGTGGTATCAGAGGGGTTGGATCATGGCAGAAGAGGTGGTGGAGGAGAGCAGCAGCTGTTTTGGCAGCTATCTTGCCTGCAATCAAACGCACTCCTGCCAGCACACCATAGTATGTTGACCATGACTGTGTTTGCTGGAGAAGCGAGGGTCGCCACAACACGTCTTGGCTGCTGCTGCTGCTGCTGCTGCTGCTGCTGCCAGGCTCATCCTCTGGTCATGCTGTGCGCTGTCAGGGCTGCCCCTGGCTGTGCCCATCGTGGCAGACCACCTGGGGCAGCTCATGAACAGGCAGGCGGTGCTGGAGCACCTGCTGGCCGCAAAGTGAGTCGCCACGCGCAGCCTGGTGCAGCCTGGCCCAGCAGGGATCGACAGCCGCTTGGCTGGGTGCGCTGATTGCCGTTGACTGCGCTGCAACACGCAGCAGTCAGGCACTGCGGCAGCACTGCTGGCAGCCAAGCAAAGCGATGTGCTGCCATTCATCTGATAGCATGGTTGCAGACTCACAGCCATCAGCAGTCTGTGGCTTGCCCACCCCTCTGATTGGCAAACCTGTGATCTGCTGCAGGGGGGCTGCTCTAGATGGCGACGACGCAGCACAGTTGCGCTACAGCAACCAGCAGCGAGCAGCAGCTGGCGCCTTTGACCATCTGAAGTCCCTGAAGGACGTCTTCACAGTGAACCTCACACCCAACCCTGACAGTGAACTTTATCAGCAGCAGCACACCGCAGCAGCCGCGGCCAGCGGCGGCGGCTGGGCTTTGCAGGACGGCAGCAGCAATCCAGCAGCTGGCGCAGAGGCGCCGCTGTGGGTGTGCCCGGTCACGCTGCTGCCGTGTGGCAGCAAGCAGACCTTCTCGGCACTCAAGCCTTGCGGTCATGTGGTCAGTGACAAAGCGCTGGCAGCCATGGCTACTGCTGACCGCACATGCCCTGTGTGTGGCAAGCCATTCAGCAGCAGGGATGTTGTCCAGATCAACGGCAGTCCAGAGCATATGGAGGTTGTTCGGCAACAGCTGAGGGCGAGAGCTGCAGCAAAAGCGGCAGCAAAGCAGTCTAGAGCGGCAGAGGGTGAGGGCCAGCCAAGGAAGCGGGCATATGAGGCTCTTGAAGGTAGCAGCAGTGGTGCTGTTTGTCGTGTTGAGGGTGTCAGTAACCAGCAGCAGCAGCAGCAGCAGCAGCAACAGCACATGACAAACAGGCTGTTGCTAGTTGGCAGACATGACGAAGACGCATCAGGCATGGTGATCATGCAGCAGCAGCAGCAGCAGCAGCAGCAGCAGCAGAGGCCTGCACAGCCAGCAGTAGCGTTGCAAGGCAAGCCGCCTAAAGCAGCAAGAGTAACATCTTAGTTCAGGTACCTCGATGCCTACGTGCTGAGTTTTACAGTTGTCATGGCTTAGTTCAAGACACAGCTGTTGACGAGCAGCTTGTTCTAACCACGGGGTCGTAAAAACCCCATGGCCCCGTTACTTTAAATTAAGCAATGGGTTCAGCTTGAGTTTCTGACAGCTGTCAAGTTATTGTCACTGCTGTAATGCAGAAATCAGCAATGAACATAGCAAGGTGCCTTGGAAAACTGATGGAATGTTTTGCTAAGAATGCACACGTTGCAGAGCCGCATCCCTGCTGCTCCAACCCAGCCGTTAAAGTTTTTAAATGAGTGTCGCAGGCATGCATATGGTTCAACAGCTGGTAGCAGGGGCCAGGTTTGTTCAGCTGCTGCTGCTGCTGCTCAGGTTGGGT
This sequence comes from Scenedesmus sp. NREL 46B-D3, assembly GCA_014080715.1. Classification (NCBI taxonomy): domain Eukaryota; kingdom Viridiplantae; phylum Chlorophyta; class Chlorophyceae; order Sphaeropleales; family Scenedesmaceae; genus Scenedesmus; species Scenedesmus sp. NREL 46B-D3. The sequence goes on from JACERP010000580.1 coordinate 38,405, forward strand.
GTTGCTGATTTTATGCTGCGCAAACGCAGCTGTGCTGTGCGTGGTGCGACACCATTGTATTGACAGATTTTAATGCCTGCTCATCTTTTGACCAGTCTGCTTCTAGACAACAGGCCCAGCAGGTGCTGCTGTTGTTGTGCAGAATGATGCACCACCACCACCAGGTGCCCCACCTGCGCATCTGTGTGCATCTTCTGACACTTCATGATGCACTCAAGTTGAGATGGCCGGCTTCATTGGAAATCGGCTTAAAGGTTGAAACGCATCCGTCTATGGCGTCTCTTGAAAGATGCAGGGCCGACTAGTCGTGCTCATTGCTGCAGCTTCAACTACAGTGTTCAACGGGCATCCGTTATCCGTTCATACACGTACCGCCTGCCGACACAGCAATCAAGCAGTACAATGTTTTGTGCTTACACCGTTTGTCGATACACCGTTTGCCCCCTTTTACCGTCTTTATGACTGTACAAACAAGTTGCCCAGGGCGTTTTTGGCCTAGATACACCGTTTTGCGAATACCGTTACTGGCCTTTGCTGAGACCTGGCCACAGTGACAGACGGTGCATCGATACCAGATAATGGGCATCGCCAGCGCTCAAGGCTGTGATCTAGAGCATATTCGTCATCAAGGTGTTACTTTTGGAGGCCGTCCTGGCCATCGTGGCCGGGCTGACCTACGTGGCTGCTGTTTAAACACAATTTTGCCTGGCGTGCTGGGCAGTGACACCTCTGATCGCAGCGATTTGAGCGATGCTCTGCCTGCAAGCGGCAACAAGAAGTAGAAAAGGTTGGGTAGTTTAGTGGTAGAACACCGGCATCGCATGCTGGAGACCCAGGTTCAAATCCTGGTCCAACCGCCCGTGGCTGGGCATAAAAAGCAACTGGCATTGACGGACTTGCGCGGGTGGTTTCGATCGCCCAAACAACGAAGGAAAGACTGGGTACAACTACGATCACCTCATGAGCGGAGTAGCGGCTCGCTGGGCTAGTGCCTGAGGTCAGGTTTCAATCCTGAAGATGTATTGTATTGTATTGTATATTGAAAAGGAAGCTGATTGCTGATAGAAGCAGAAGAAACAGCTACACGGGTAGCCAGAAGCAGTGGCTCATCAGGATTGCTGATACAAACCCAAAGCAGCCCGCCAATGAACCTGATCGCATTGCTTAGCTGGTCCAGGAGTGGCAGGCAAAGATCAATTCACAACGTAACACTTGATCCAGCATGTGTCTTATGAAAACAAAGGGATGGTGGTCGCTGTTCGTCGAGATGAGTCGGGATGCGCGTCTGCGGCACTGTGGGAGCTGCAGCAACACAATCACATGCCCTGCATCAACGTACGTTGCCTGCTAGGCCGGTTCTAGGCCTAAATTTGCCCTGCCGCGATATACCGTCACCCCTTTTACCGTCCTTCGCCCTTTGCAGACTAGCGAACGGTGTAAGCACAAAACACTGTACTAGCTAGCACTGCACGCACTGCGCCGGCATGATGCAATGGTTATGAAGTATAGTTACATGGTGAATGGTTACAAAGTAAGCTCGGTCTGTGTATGTTGAGGAGACTTAACAGTGGCGCCGCCAGCAGGCGGTCTGCGCGGCACTCTGGAGCCGCACTGCGGCAGTAGCACGCTTACATGCTCAGCCCTTACTTACGCTGCATTTCTGGACGCTTCTAGGCCTCTAAAGTTCCCGTTACGATGTATTGGCTGCTCCCTTACACCGACTTTCAGCCTCTGCAGACGAACGGTAACGGTCGAAAACGGTAGTACGACATGACCAGTTCCTCAGTCTTAACAGGCGAGTACGCCTTTCAAAAAAATCAAACATACCACCGGTGCAGCTCCACGGCGCCGTTGTGAGACATCAAGCTGCCAAAACGGCATCGCAAGCGAACATCGATCACGAGATATTTCGTGACGCTCCCGGAGTGTCGGACACAGCAACCTGCTCGTGCGTCGCCGAATCTTCGCGTCATGTTGAAAATGGGAGAACGCTTGATGCTTGGATGTGTGTTTGTTGAGTTACTTCAGAAGCAATGACGTATCAGCACCATCACTGATGATCAGGTGGCCACCCATGGGAACCCTGACTCCTTGCGCTGCTGCTGCTGCTGCTGCTGCTCACTGCTGCTACCCTGCCCTTGCTGCACTGCCTCCCTCACACACTGCAGCGTCTCCTCACACCTGCCGTCATCATTGTACAGCCTGAGCCTGGCAACGTACTGCTTCAGGGCTTTCAGTGTGGCCTTGTCCAGCCGCCCACTGTCTCCACAGCCGCCCTCGTGCTGAGGCTTGTCGAGCTCGGCCAGCACCTCAGTCAGCACATCTTCCGTGCTCCTGCCGCCAACCTCCAACCACCTGCAGCAACAGGGTGTGCAGCATGGCTCAACAATTCTGTGTGGTGCGATGCCACCTGAGCAGGCACCCGGCCTACATGTGACTCTGCCTGTTTGGTTGACCGCCATGTGGAATGTAATGGCCGCTTAACTGGTGGTGATCATTTTGTGCTCCTGCCACCATTCTCCGGCCATCAGCAGCGCCCATGGTTTATGCTGTAGACCTGGTGCAATTCTCCACTGCACAATTGGGCATTTCAATGATAACGTTCAGAGTCAACAACACGCTCATTGGGCTGTGAGAGGTGGTCATTGGCAGATACGTGTCATGCATCAATGCATCAAGCAGCAGCTCGTCCCTACACATGAACCACATGCCAAGGACCAGCTGGCTGTTTGATCTGCAGACCCCACCTGAACAGGTCGTCATCCCGGAACCATGTTGTCTGGTTCTTGACCAGATTGCGTGACGCCGTGGCTATGTCCAAGATCAGCTGACGCAGCTGCTGCGGGCTGACAGCCCCATCTCGCAACGCAGCCTACACAGCAGTCAGCAGACAGGTGTGTGAGCCAATGCAAACTGCACATCCTGGATGGAGCGTCTTTGGTAAAGAGGACAAATGTAAGCTTGTGGTGCTGCAATGCTGGTCGCCATGCGCAATGTCATGACATACTGCAGGTGCATGCATCTTGCACCAGACCCAACAGCTACGCTGTAAGCTTAACTGCATGCTAGTTAACTCCCCTACCTGTTTCCACCTGCATGCACTCATAGGCCTGCCCATTAACAGACCATTGTGACATCATGCATGGTTATTGGTACCGTCTTTAACTTTTGATCAGCTATTTGTACCGTCTTTCACTTTTTATTTCTGATAAAAATAAACAAAAGCGACTCTTTCTACCTGCATGAACTCGCAGGCTTGCCTGTAGCCGATCGCCTTCGTGGCCACGTGGCTGTTGGGACTCAAGCCGAGCCGCAACAGCAGCAGCGCCTCGGGCAGCAGGCCGCCGGCAACCTGGGGGGCAGAAAAGCAGCAGCAGCAGTAGCAGCAGAAGTGCAGGGGCAAACTAAACATGACACATTAGTTGCACTATGCAAATTGGAGCTACGCTGAGTCATACTTATGGAACATGCTAGACATGCAGCCTGCCGTGTGGATCAATGCACTGCTGCTCGGTGATCGTGTCTAGCATCTGCTGGGCTGTCTACGTACACAGCACCCTTACATGAGCGAGCAGAATCTGCAGCTGCCAGGATGCGCACTGCGGCCGGCAGAGGCGCTTGACTGGCATTGCTGGCTTTGCTGTGCAACAGCTGCTGCTGCTGCTGCTGCTGCTCACCATCTCCTCCACTCGGAAAGCAATCCTGTCATACAGCTCAATGCGTGGCCGCGTCAGAAAGAAGCACCTACGGAGCACCAGCATCAGCAGCCACCAGCATCAGCAGCAAAGCGATCACCACTGCGCACAGCTCTTGCCAAGCGCTGTGCAGTGCACAGCTACAAGCAGCGCAGCAGCAGCACTGGCATGATATATAGCGGCAGCACCCATGCAGGACACATCAGCCGCAGAAGCGCCATGTGTACAACGACCGCTCACCACACCCAGCTCAAGCACCATCACCAGCATGCTGTTGCGCACACAGCGGTGACAGCCACGTGCCGTGACACATCTCCTTGCAGCAACAAACTGGCACACATACGAGCATGCATACAGATCGCAGCCGCAGCCGCCACGTCCCAACAAGGTGCTGGACCCCTACTCACTTAACTCATAGCCCAGGGTCTTTGCAGTACCTGCGTCACCTATACCCGGTGCCGCCATTCTGCAGAAGAAAAACCCTGCTGAACACCAGCACATCTCAAAAGCCCACCGTACCTGAAGTCATAGTCCAGGGGTTTGGTGGTGTCCACGTCCATCTCGCTGAGTGGAGTGCCGCCATTCTGCAGCAGGATCTGCAGCACCCGCTGCAGCCTGTACCAGTTGTTGCGTTCCGCGCGTACACGCGCCGCAGTGGCCGCATCCCCCAGCTGCTGCACGACATCAACAGCTAGCTCCCAGCGCTGGTCATCAGTCAGGGCCGCTGCTGCAGCAGGTGAGGGGGTGGGCTGAGCTGAGCCGAGGCCACCGCCACCTGCTGCTGCTGCTGCTGCTGCCTGTGGAGTGCTGGCGTGGCTGGGGAGTGCAAGCCCCGGTGCAACTGCTGCCGGCAGGGCCTGCAGCGGCCCTCCAGGTGCTTGGGCATCACCAACATGGCTGCCTTGCTGCTGGTGAGGTCGCTGCTGCTGCTGCTGCTGCTGCAAGCTGAGTTGTGGTCGATGTTGTTCACTGCTTTGCTGCTGCATTAGGGTCTGCAACTCCTGCTGCTGCTGCTGTAAGCAACAGACAGCTTCTTCAGGCTTCTGCACTGACTGCACACCTTCTGCTCCTGCTGCTGGTGCTGCCGGCTGCTGCTGCTCAACCTCAGCTGCAGCAGCATCCCATGCTTGCTGCACCAGCGCCCTGGCCTCGGCTGCTGTCTGTGGGTTGCTGGGTGGCGTTGCTGCCTTGCCGTGGATGAACCAGCGCAGGTAGAACCCCGTGCCGCCCACCACTATGGGCGTCTTCCCCCTCTGCAGGGCCCACAGCACACAGCACACAGCACACAGCACACAGCACACAGCACACAGCACCCAGCACCCAGCACCACATGATGAGGCAGCAGGCGGGCATGCGCGCACCTGCTTCTTGCCTCTAAGTAGCTGCACGACCGCTCACAACGCGGCCGCCTGAACTAGTCGCACGCTCACAAGCATAGCATGGCAACTTTAGACGGCTATGCAGCCCTGCTGCAGGTGCTGCATGTGTCTGAACCGTGAGCATGGCTCGCATGTTGCCATGTATTGCTGTGATTTGGCCAAAGCAGCGCAAGTAGGTAGCTGCGGTTGTCAAGCAGAAGTGATGGCACGCCGGCATATGCCACTTGTGCAACCCTAAACACGGTTCAAAGGGCTGCGCCCCTGAATTGTGTGATATATGCCTGCATGATGTCTTCAGCTGCCTTGCTGCCCAGCTTGTGAAAGTCACCCATTAGCGATAAATGCAAGGCCAACCATGCTGGCCATTGCCTTTGTAAGGCAGCGCAGGTGTTCCAAACTTGCCTGGATGATGTCTTCAGCTGCCTTCCTGCCCAGTTGGTGGAAGTCGCCCGCTGAAAACTCGGCATCAGGCGGCAGAATGTCGATCAGGTGGTGCGGAATGCCCTCCCGCTCGGCCACCGGCAGCTGCAATGAAACACAAAGAGATGCGAACACAGTTGTAACATGCCATCTGGCTGCCATGTGACAATACACCTGCACCTCCAACTGCTGCGGCAGCAAGGTTGGTCGGAGGCCTCTGCTGACAGCTGAGCATCCGTCATGCCAGTGCTGAGTCAACCCCCCCCCCCCCGCACACACACACAAGTACACACCATCCGCCCTGTGTACACCTGCACGGTGCCAGTCACTCCTCTCACCTTATCAGAGCCAACGTCGAGCCCTTTGTATACTTGCACGGAGTCCGCGCTGATGATTTCGCCATCCAGCCGCTTAGCTAGCTCAAGCCCTAGCCTCGTCTTGCCAACTGCTGTTGGGCCTGTTATGATGATTATCCTGGGCCGGCCCGGGGGTGCTGCTTGCCAGGCTGCACTGCTGCTGCTGCTGCTGCTGAAAGCGTGCTGCTGCTGCTGCTGCTGGTGGTGGGCCTGCAGGTGCAGCGGCTGAGGCGTGTGCTGCTGACCATGCATAGCCCTTGCCAGGTGGCTGCCTGCTGCTGACGCTGACAGGCGGTGTGCTGCTGCGTGTGCTGTGTGATAGGAGAACATTTGCAGCATAAGAAGCTTGTGGTGTTCAGACCATTACGACAGCACTCCCACTGTTGCGTCATGTAATGGCATGCCGCTGTGCCACATCCTGCTGCACGTGCTGGTGCTGCTGCTGTTTGATATGCTGACGCAGAGCTTGTTAGTAGGTGGCAGGCATGATTCCATATCAAACAGGCAAGCCTGTGGCTGGATAGGAGCACACTAGCACGGGTGTCACCTGGATTGGTTCAGGTCTGCAAATGATTGCCCTGACACTTATGCTGCACAACTGATCTTCAGCTGTGGGGTGCAGTTCATTTCGGTTCATTGGATTGATTTTGTATTGCAGATCGTTCAAACGCGTTTCCGTGTGCATTTGAAGAGAGAACGAGAACAACTATCACTCGGCAAGGCCTGTTCACCATTTCCCCAGACCGCAAAGTAGTAGGGAGAAGCAAAATGTCAGACCAACCACTTGCTCTTGAGTATCACGGCAAAGCCCAGGCGGAGGGTCACTGGAGACGCGGCCAGGTGCATCAGCGGCAGCACAAAAGCAGCAGGAGCTGGAGCATCGCTGTGTTCTATCATGCTGCACGTGCTTGCTGGATCAGCGCAGAAACCCGCATTGGCTGTCTTGCTTGAGGCTGTCAGGGCAAGCAGGCTGTGCACGAATGCCTTTGTGAAAGCGTGCTGTCAGCAAACAGCACCATCGCCCACAGCGCCAGCACAGCAGCAGCACAACTCAGTGTGCAGCTTACAAACCCAGCAATGGCTTTTACTTACTGCACCATGTGTGCTTTTGCTGGTGTTTGCACCCTGCCTCTGCGTCGTCTTGTGTGGGGCACAGGAGCTGATAGATGCTCTGGCCTACATTGACCCGCTCACGCCGGACGTCAAGCAGCAGGTGGACAAGCTGATAGAGGAGGAGATGCGCCGCAGCACGCGCAGGCCAGCAGACTACGTCAAGGAGCTGCCACCAGTACCACCAGCCCGCTTTGGCGGGCACAGCATGCTGCAGCAGGAGTATGAGCGGTGCGTGGTGTCCTGTTTGTTTGCCTTGACTGGCGTGCTTGACTGTAGTGGCTGCTGTGCACTGGGTGCGGTGTGCCTGCAGCTACCCTATCATGCGGGCACTATGAATGGGATGTGCTGTCGGCACCTGCGCCACTGGTGTGCCTAAGGGCCACCTAGGGTGAGCGTGCTGCTGTGTGAGCAGTCCACAACATAAAAACTGGACCATCAGCAGGAGCGTGGATGGGACACTTGCACCTACAAGGCACCCTGCACCGGACATAGCAGACGTGCCAAATGGTGGTGGTGGTGCTGCTGCTGCTGCTGCAGGGTGCGTGCCATGCAGGCGATGCCGTCGCTGGATGTGACGCGCTACAGGCTGGACCCACCGCCACAGGTGGGGAGTACTGCCGTCAATGCTACGCATGCACCTTTGTTGCTGGTGCACTGCTGTCCTGCAAGCCATTGGTCCTGCTTGGCTGGGGGACATACAGCCTTGCTGGTTATCAAGAGGGTGTAGTGCAGCAGTTTACAGCATGCGACATGCCACCTGCACCCTCCGAATGTTGTCGGTGTACCAGCTATGCTGTGCTTTACTTGGCAGAGCAGGCTGCGCAGGCAGGTGAGGTTTTTGCTTGCAGGAACATGTGGCGCCCAAGCAATGCATTTTGCTCTCCTCAGCTAAGCTCAAAGAACCTTGTTCACTGCCCTGTCTTTTTGGCTTGTGCAGCACAAGGCCAATGACTACTCTGCTTGGGTGGCAGCGTCCAACAACGCACACGCGCAGCTGGAGCACCAGCTGAACCGCATCGCCAACCTGGAGCTGCTGCTGAAGTACGGCGCCAACACGTGGCGGGCGCAGGTGGCGTTTGACGAGGGCCTGCTGAAGCAGTCAGAGGCGACGCTGCAGGGATTGCGCAAGTGAGTGGATCAACGTGTTGGCTGACGTGCTGGCGGTACTCGCAGGCAATGTTGGGCATAGGTCGAGGGGCTGCTGAAACAGGCCAAGGCTGCACTGCAGGCCTTGTGCAAAAGAACTGGCGCACAAGTTGAGGCATGATTGCTGTGGTCTCAGGTACTACTGTTAGGAATCAAGGTCCTTCTCCCAAAAAGGAGGAAGTAGTAAGATGATGGCCCGCGGATGGACGGCACTATATAGCCGCCCAGTCCTGGCTACTCTACCGAGGTTCTGCTATACAGGGTATTACTAGTGATACTCCTCGGATCAGGGGACTGGTAGTTCGATATCGTGGTATTGTACACTTTCCTTATATCCAATCAACGAGTTGAGCGAGGATCTGGTCCTTACACTCCCCCTCCCCCCCGCCTGATTGGACTTCCCCTGGAGGCCCGTGGTTAGGTAACCCCCAGAACAGTGTAACTAGCTCAGGTGCGGCGTCCGCGACCTCGCTTGGAATGTTTGCCACGGCTGTAGTCAGTAGTGCTACAACGGGACCGTTTGTGGTTGCCCAGGGTCTGGCGCAACTTGCCAAGCACGAGCTCGATCTTTGTGACAGCACCTGCAGGGCGGATGGACGTGTGGATACACGTGTGGATACACGTCCATCCGTCCTGCAGGTGCTGTCACAAAGATCGAGCTCGTGCTTGGCAAGTTGCGCCAGACCCTGGGCAACCACAAACAGTCCCGTCGTAGCACTACTGACTACAGCCGTGGCAAACATTCCAAGCGAGGTCGCGGACGCCGCACCTGAGCTAGTTACACTGTTCTGGGGGTTACCTAACCACAGGCCTCCAGGGGAAGTCCAATCAGGCGGGGGGGAGGGGGAGTGTAAGGACCAGATCCTCGCTCAACTCGTTGATTGGATATAAGGAAAATATACAATATCACAATATCGAACTACCAGTCCCCTGATCCAAGGAGTATCACTAGTAATACCCTGTATAGCAGAACCTCGGCAGAGTAGGCAAGACTGGGCGGCTGCAGAGTGCCGTCCATCCGCGGGCCACCGCCTTACTACTTCCTCCCAAAAGAGACAAGGACCTTGATTCCTAACAGTGGTAGCTGTGGTAGGGTGATGCATTGCCAGCAGTCGTCAGAGGTGTGTGTTGGGCACTTGAGGGGCTGCATGTCCGACCCGTTGTCCACCTGTGCACAGAGCACTGCTGAGCAGGGGAAGAACATGAAGCAGCAGAAGCTGTGTCTGCTCACACTGTTGCTGCTTGATTCCTTCAGTACTGTGCATGTGCAGGAGGTACGGGAAGCTGCAGATGAGAGCAACAGCTCTGCCATATCGTGCAGACTGGATTGCTGACCTGTACACTCCCATGTTGCTTGCAGGAGCATCGACCAGCTCAACCGTGAGCGTAAGCTGCAGCAGCAGTCAGCAGGCGCTGAGCTGCGAGTGCTGGAGGACCAATACTACAGCGCGCTGCGCAAGAACTTGGAGATATCTGCAGCCTGCCAGACAATTGAGGAGGAGATGGAGCTCCTGCAAGCAAAAATAGGCCAGATTGAGAAGCAGCAGCAGCAGCAGCAGGTGGAGCAGGGAGAAGGGAGCAGCAGCCAGAAGAGGGAGGCAGTGGTGATGCAGCAGCAGCCGCTGCGGGACCTGTGGCCAATGGCCTGGCTGATCAAGAGCAGCAGGAGCAGAAGCCAAGTGGGGAGCAGCCTGCGGAGCAGCAGCCAAGTGAGGAGCAGCCTGCGGAGCAGCAGCCAAGTAAGGAGCAGCCTGCGGAGCAGCAGCCTGGAGTGGGAGAAGGGCGGGCAGACATGGAGCAGTAGCATTTACGTGAAAACAATCTGCAAGTGTTTTTCATCTTGAACATGGTGTCCATGTATTCCCACGATTCACCTTGGCTGTGCTTAACCTGTGCTGTGCTTAACCTCCTGCAGTATCTGGGCCTGGTGCAGCTGGCCTATCTAGCCCGCCGCACGTCATGTGTAATCAGAATCTCATCAGAAGTTTTGATAGGCCCTGTATCTCAAGGTGCGCCCCGTTCTCGGCAGCTTGTGTCATCCAGAGTTTGAATGTAACACTTGGTTACTTCACCCCTTGGCATCATGTACACATTCACAAGAGGTGTTTTATTTTACAAAGAGCTTGCCTCTTGGTCGCCTCTAGAGAGGCGCCGTGCCTTCATCCGGACATATCATGCGTGACAAAGCCTATCCCTGCTTGGAAGGTCAAGATCAGCTTAATACAGCACCTTGTATACCCTCTAGGTTCATCACCTTTCATACCACACACGACAAGACAGGACGAGGTGGCAGCAGCATGGAGCTCTCAGCAGCACCTGCGTGAGCAAGCAGGGCAAAGATGGCCACACAGGCCCTGGAGTTCCAGTTCGGGACCCTGCCTGTCAATGACTACGAGCTCCTGCTGCCGGAGCCCGCAGGGAAGGTGAGGGTGAGAGCAGCGCCCTGCTGTTGTGCTGTGCACTGCAGGCACAGGCACCCGCTGTAAGCTGTGCTCACAGCGTTAAGGCCTGGTGACCTGCTGTTGCATATGCAGGTGCATGTGGGATGGCTGGTTACCAACCATGCGCGGTTGGCGCTCTTCGGCGGTGAGTGCACAGCAGTGCAGCGCCATGCGCTGCTGCAGGCCTGCTGCACACCTGCCACCTGACATCTGGCATCTGCCATCACCCCAGTCAGCAGCACACACCTCGCAGACAGGAACAGCCACGCACCTGTGAGCTGCCGTGCAGCAGTGCAATGCTTGCTGCGGCAGGTGTGCTGCACCACACACACGCAGAAGGCTGTCGTTCACTGGCAGGTGCTGCTGCGCACCGCTGCTTGCAGGATGCAACGTTGTGGGGCGCGCAGCTGACCCACGCAGCCTGGATCAGCGGGAGCAGGACTGGTGCACTGCATTCAACAAGCCAGCGGTGTATGGTGCGTGGTGACTCAGATTCAGCACAGGCATGGGCAGATTATCCTACAGCAGCTGTTAGGACAGCTGCTCGTGTCCTGCAAGATTCTGCAAGCAGGGCAACATGGCTGCCAGACACGCCTACGCTGCCGCTGGCGGCGACTGCAAGGCCTGCATGCATGTTCTTCTCAGCCATGTTGCTGCCCTCACATGTGTGTGCTGTTGTTGCGGCGCAGGCGTACTGCTCGATGATGCCACAGTTTCAAGCA
>JACERP010000581.1:0-49667 GCA_014080715.1 Scenedesmus sp. NREL 46B-D3
GGTGCACACCTCTAAAAGCTGCACTTTACAGGCAGCATTACGACACACACACAAGACGCCTATTTATAGGTGACGGATTGTCGACACTGCATGCGCTCTGGCATCCACCTGTCCCGCACCCCCCATGCTGACTGGTAAGCTGGCCACAGCTGCAGGAGGGCTATCCTTGCACTGCCTGATGTGTGCCTCCCGCACGCTGCCCTGCCCTGTCACAAAAGCTGTGACGCGGCGGTGTATCCTGGCCATGATATCTGCTGGCACTGGCACGAACTGCGCATGGTAAGTGAGGCAAGAAGCCATCACCTGCCTTGCCACTGCGCATCGCCCCAGATATGTCAGGTCCTGTCGCGCCCACTGTCGCACACGCCATGTGATGGTCTGCAGTCGCTGCGTGAACAGCGCCGCCGCATGCGGCTCTGTCCCTGCTGCTGACAGCAGGATGCCCAGATGCCTGATGGGCTGCTGTGCTGTATCCGGGAACGGAATGCCGGTGTCAGGGTCAACACCAACAAACGGCTGCTGCGTGCCCACCTCCAGGCCCTGACACTTGCTGACATTTAGCTTCGCCCCACTGGCTGCACAAAAAGGCTGCACTGCTCTCCTGACCAGTACACTGGCACCCTGCCTGCTAGCCGCATGCAACGTGGTATCGTCAGCATGCTGCATGCTGCAGCACACCGGCCGCTGTTGCATGTGCTGCAGATGTGATGTACAGCTATCTGTTTGATTAATCAGCCCATGGTAATTTTTAATAATTCAAATAATAATAAATAGATTTATAAACGCCACCCGGTATTGCCAACAACAGACCGGAGCTGGTGGACTTCAGGACTAAAATCATCTTTGCCGGCACGCAAGAGCGGGACTCCATGTTGCGGCGCTCCCTCGCACCGTCTTTTTTTTTTTTTTTTTTTGGCAAAGTAGTGTTACATTGGCTCGACTAAGCAAACCGCACCGTCTTTCACAAAATATTATATATATCACGAGCAGAAGAAAACAGGAAATACACCAGCCAACACGCTTTGCCCTCAACCAACCTCGGTCACCGTTGAGAAATAAACCTGACACAAAACCAACACCGGCTGCTGTTGCACGTGCTGCAGATGTGATGTACAAATATCTGTTTGCTTGGTTAGGCCGTGGTAATTTTGATTCTTCATATAAGAAATAAGAAATAAGAAATAATAGATATATAAAAGCCACCCGGTATTGCGAACATCAGACCGGAGCAGTGACAATGGATCTTTTTATGGAGCAAGTGCACAGTTATTTAGGTCAGCCCTTGTAACGTTCTTGCTTCAAAAAAAAAAAAAAAAAAAAAAAGACCGGAGCAGGTGAACTTAGGACTACATTTTTTTCCTGGCACGCAAGAGCGGGACTCCATGTTGCGGCGCTCCCTCGCGCCGTCTTTCACAGAATATTATATATATCACGAGCAGAAGAAAACAGAAGATACACCAGCCAACACGCTTTGCCTTCAACCAACCTCGGTCACCGTTGAGAAATAAACCTGACACAAAACCAACACCGGCTGCAGTTGCACGTGCTGCAGATGTGATGTACTTTTTTTTTTTTTTTTTTTTTGAAGCAAGAACGTGACAAGGGCAGATGTGATGTACAACTATCTGTTTGCTTGGTCAGGCCGTGGTAATTTTGTTTCTTCAAGTAAGAAATAATACATTAATCAGAGCCACCCGGTATTGCGAACAACAAGTCGGAGCTGGTGAACTTAGGACTAAAATTATTTTTGCTGGCACGCAAGGGCGGGATTCCTATGTTGCGGCGCTCCTTCGCACCGTCTTTCACAATATCGTATATATCACCAGCAGACGGTGGGTATTCTTATACTCTTTGTGACGGTGGGTATATATTGGATAGGCGCACACTGGACGTGTTGCTAGCATTTTTTTTTTTTTTTTTTTTGGCAAAGCAGTGTTACATTGGCTCGACTAAGCAAACCGCAACCCTACTTCAAAAATTATCCAAGAGGGAATGGGGCAACCTGTTCTCACACCCACCCCACGACACTCTCCCCTTTGAGAGGTGCCGTCACAAGGTCATGCAGATAGCTCCGCGAAGAGCAGCCATTGAGGCATCCAGGACCCGACCCGACCAAGTGCCCAGTATCCACTATAACCACAGCCATCCATGGAGTGGCTGCAGTTTGCCACAGGTCATGACTTGCCACTGAAGGCGATGCCCACAACCTGGCTACTGATGATGTTTAGGAGGCGTGCTGTACATGTGACCAATCCTGATATGATATTAGGCAACACATCCATACTGAAAACATACAACACAAAACTAAGCAACAAACCATGCACATTCTTTCAACATGCGCGTGTGCAAATTATGACCACAGCTGTCCATAGATCAACCGCAGTCCGCAGCCAATTTTTTTTTTTTTTTTTTTTTTTTTTTGGCAAAGCAGTGTTACATTGGCTCGACTAAGCAAACCGCAACCCTACTTCAAAAATTATCCACGAGGGAATGGGGCAACCTGTTCTCACACCCACCCCACGACACTCTCCCCTTTGAGAGGTGCCGTCACAAGGTCATGCAGATAGCTCCGCGAAGAGCAGCCATTGAGGCATCCAGGACCCGACCCGACCAAGTGCCCAGTATCCACTATAACCACAGCCATCCATGGAGTGGCTGCAGTTTGCCACAGGTCATGACTTGCCACTGAAGGCGATGCCCACAACCTGGCTACTGATGATGTTTAGGAGGCGTGCTGTACATGTGACCAATCCTGATATGATATTAGGCAACACATCCATACTGAAAACATACAACACAAAACTAAGCAACAAACCATGCACATTCTTTCAACATGCGCGTGTGCAAATTATGACCACAGCTGTCCATAGATCAACCGCAGTCCGCAGCCAATTTCGAGTATCAGTTTGCAGCGACACCCAACGTCTGGCTGTGCCTTGCATATTTTTTTTTTTTTTTTTTTTTTTGGCAAAGCAGTGTTACATTGGCTCGACTAAGCAAACCGCAACCCTACTTCAAAAATTATCCAAGAGGGAATGGGGCAACCTGTTCTCACACCCACCCCACGACACTCTCCCCTTTGAGAGGTGCCGTCACAAGGTCATGCAGATAGCTCCGCGAAGAGCAGCCATTGAGGCATCCAGGACCCGACCCGACCAAGTGCCCAGTATCCACTATAACCACAGCCATCCATGGAGTGGCTGCAGTTTGCCACAGGTCATGACTTGCCACTGAAGGCGATGCCCACAACCTGGCTTTTTTTTTTTTTTTTTTTTTTTTTGGCAAAGCAGTGTTACATTGGCTCGACTAAGCAAACCGCAACCCTACTTCAAAAATTATCCAAGAGGGAATGGGGCAACCTGTTCTCACACCCACCCCACGACACTCTCCCCTTTGAGAGGTGCCGTCACAAGGTCATGCAGATAGCTCCGCGAAGAGCAGCCATTGAGGCATCCAGGACCCGACCCGACCAAGTGCCCAGTATCCACTATAACCACAGCCATCCATGGAGTGGCTGCAGTTTGCCACAGGTCATGACTTGCCACTGAAGGCGATGCCCACAACCTGGCTACTGATGATGTTTAGGAGGCGTGCTGTACATGTGACCAATCCTGATATGATATTAGGCACCACATCCATACTGAAAACATACAACATAAAACTTTTGAAGTAGGGTTGCGGTTTGCTTAGTCGAGCCAATGTAACACTGCTTTGCCGAAAAAAAAAAAAAAAAAAAAAAAAAACACAAAACTAAGCAACAAACCATGCACATTCTTTCAACATGCGCGTGTGCAAATTATGACCACAGCTGTCCATAGATCAACCGCAGTCCGCAGCCAATTTTGAGTATCAGTTTGCAGCGACACCCAACGTCTGGCTGTGCCTTGCATATTTTTTTATTTTTTTTTTTTTTGGCAAAGCAGTGTTACATTGGCTCGACTAAGCAAACCGCAACCCTACTTCAAAAATTATCCAAGAGGGAATGGGGCAACCTGTTCTCACACCCACCCCACGACACTCTCCCCTTTGAGAGGTGCCGTCACAAGGTCATGCAGATAGCTCCGCGAAGAGCAGCCATTGAGGCATCCAGGACCCGACCCGACCAAGTGCCCAGTATCCACTATAACCACAGCCATCCATGGAGTGGCTGCAGTTTGCCACAGGTCATGACTTGCCACTGAAGGCGATGCCCACAACCTGGCTTTTTTTTTTTTTTTTTTTTTTTTTTTTTGGCAAAGCAGTGTTACATTGGCTCGACTAAGCAAACCGCAACCCTACTTCAAAAATTATCCAAGAGGGAATGGGGCAACCTGTTCTCACACCCACCCCACGACACTCTCCCCTTTGAGAGGTGCCGTCACAAGGTCATGCAGATAGCTCCGCGAAGAGCAGCCATTGAGGCATCCAGGACCCGACCCGACCAAGTGCCCAGTATCCACTATAACCACAGCCATCCATGGAGTGGCTGCAGTTTGCCACAGGTCATGACTTGCCACTGAAGGCGATGCCCACAACCTGGCTACTGATGATGTTTAGGAGGCGTGCTGTACATGTGACCAATCCTGATATGATATTAGGCACACATCCATACTGAAAACATACAACACAAAACTAAGCAACAAACCATGCACATTCTTTCAACATGCGCGTGTGCAAATTATGACCACAGCTGTCCATAGATCAACCGCAGTCCGCAGCCAATTTTGAGTATCAGTTTGCAGCGACACCCAACGTCTGGCTGTGCCTTGCATATAATACCCATCGGTGTATCCAATGCAGCGCAGCCACAATGCAGGCAGCATTCGCATCTCAGAGCCACAACAACAGCGATGCGGAGGACATAGATGGGCAGGGCAGGGTGATCAGGGTGTCGTGGATGACGCCTTGGGACCAGCAGTTGGCAGCAGTGGCTGTGTACGCACCTGATGACCATACGGTGCGGGCAGCCTGGTTTGAAGGGCCATATCAGGAGGCACTAGAAGCAGGGGCGCTGGGTTCCAGTCTTATAGTTGGGGGCGACTTCAACTGTGCAGCGCAGGACAGGATGTGCAGCCAGTTGCAGGGACGCGGCCAAGGCAGTCTAGGCGCATGGTGGGCGCAGTACAGTTGCAGCAGGTCAACACGCGCTCGAGCCTGGTGGATGCTTGGCGCCATCACAACCCGCATGCCCGGCAAGCCACTCACTATAGCTTCAATCCCAGCGCAGCCAACAGCAGCAGTCAAGGCAGCAGGCAGCCAGGGGCAGGACAGCCAGGGGCAGGACAGCCAGCGGCTCACACAGCCACGTCTGCTGGCAGGATCGACTATGTGCTCCTGTCAGAGGATTTGGTTGAAGATGGCTGGCTGCAGCAAGCTACACAGCACAGGCGGTACCCCTCAGATCACCGGCCTGTGATGGTGAAGCTGCAGCCACCAAGCATGCCGCTGCTGGGTAAACGCAGGTGGTGCTTCCCAAACTCAGCTTTGGGCAGTGCAGCCTTTGTCACATCTCTGCAGGAGAGCCTACAAGCAGCAGTGGAGCAGCAGCAACAACAGTTGCCGCGCAACAGCCCAGCAGCAGAGTTTGAGCAGCTGAAGGTACACGCAGTAACTGCCACCACACTTCAACAGCAGCGGCAGAAGTGGCAGCAACAGGCAGAGCAGCGGCGGCTGCGCAAGGATGTTGCGACAGCCTACAGGCAGCACAGGTGGCAGCGCACAGCACGCACACAAACTGACATCCTGACTGCAGAACAACGCCTGACAGACTATGAAGAACAGCAGCGCCGACGGCAGGGGGCTGCAGGTGATGCATTGTGGGATGTGTATGGCGACGGGCAGCCCAGCTTCTGGGGATATAGGCTGGGGAAGGAAATCCCACAGCAGCAGTACATCAGCACAGTGGCTGCAGCAGACGGCAGCACAGTATCCACGCGCAACACAGCCGGTGTGGCAGCAGCTGGGGGCCTTCTTGCAGACTTCTACGATCCAGTAGTAGGGGGCCTGTTTTCACGTCACCCAACAGATGCGCAGCAACAGCAGGAGCTGCTTGCAGATTTGGATAAGCAGCTAACGCCTGAGCAGCAGCAGCAATGCGCAGGTCCCAACGGTGATGGCAGCATCACACTGGATGAGGCCAAGGCAGCGCTGGACAGCTTGCCTAGAGGGACGGTGCCAGGCAGTGACGGACTCACTTATGAGTTCTACGCTGCCTTCTGGGAGCAGCTGGGGCCAGCCTTTGTTGCAGCATACAACTTCCTGTTCAGTCAGGAAGAGGCGCTGCTGTCAGCGCAGCAGCGCCTGGGGCTCATCACCCTCCTGTTCAAGGGTGGGGGCAAGCCTAGGGAGCAGGCAGCCAGCTACCGTCCCATCACGCTGCTGAACTGTGATGTCAAAATCCTCGCCAAGCTGGTGGTGCAGCGGATAGGGCCAGTCCTGGGCAGCGTAGTGGACAGCACACAGACTGCATTCGTGCCTGGCAGGGACATCGCAGACAATGTGCTGTTGCACCTGGAAGCGATAGATTACCTAAGGTCAGCGCAGCAGCCAGGCTGCATTCTGTTTCTTGATTTCGAGAAAGCGTATGACAGGCTGGACAGGGATTGGCTGCAGCAGTGCATGACAGCCATGCAATTCCCGCCTAGCATGCTTAGGTGGGTGCAGCTGCTGCTGGCAGGCACGCAGGGGCAAATTGTGTTCAATGGCGGTCATCTCAGCAGGGCATTTGACATACCATCTGGGTGCGCACAGGGCAGCCCCCTCAGCCCGCTGCTGTATGTCATCGCAGCGCAGCCGCTAGCAGCCAGGTGCAGAGCTTTGCAGGCAGCAGGACAGGTGGACAGCATCAGCAGGCCAGATGGAGCAGCGTCACCCTGCAGCATGCAGCATGCTGACGATACCACGTTGCATGCGGCTAGCAGGCAGGGTGCCAGTGTACTGGTCAGGAGAGCAGTGCAGCCTTTTTGTGCAGCCAGTGGGGCGAAGCTAAAT
The DNA here is from genome assembly GCA_014080715.1 of Scenedesmus sp. NREL 46B-D3. Lineage (NCBI taxonomy): Eukaryota > Viridiplantae > Chlorophyta > Chlorophyceae > Sphaeropleales > Scenedesmaceae > Scenedesmus > Scenedesmus sp. NREL 46B-D3. The sequence continues at coordinate 6,970 of JACERP010000581.1, forward strand.
GTCAGCAAGTGTCAGGGCCTGGAGGTGGGCACGCAGCAGCCGTTTGTTGGTGTTGACCCTGACACCGGCATTCCGTTCCCGGATACAGCACAGCAGCCCATCAGGCATCTGGGCATCCTGCTGTCAGCAGCAGGGACAGAGCCGCATGCGGCGGCGCTGTTCACGCAGCGACTGCAGACCATCACATGGCGTGTGCGACAGTGGGCGCGACAGGACCTGACATATCTGGGGCGATGCGCAGTGGCAAGGCAGGTGATGGCTTCTTGCCTCACTTACCATGCGCAGTTCGTGCCAGTGCCAGCAGATATCATGGCCAGGATACACCGCCGCGTCACAGCTTTTGTGACAGGGCAGGGCAGCGTGCGGGAGGCACACATCAGGCAGTGCAAGGATAGCCCTCCTGCAGCTGTGGCCAGCTTACCAGTCAGCATGGGGGGTGCGGGACAGGTGGATGCCAGAGCGCATGCAGCAGCAATGCAAGCACGCACAGCAGCAGCGCTGCTGCATCCCAGGCGCGCTGCATGGAAGCCCTTTATGAGGGCCAATTTGCAGCGCGCATTGCCTGGCCTTGGGGAAGCAGTGCTGGTGCAGCAGTCCAAGGTGCCGCTGCAGACGGCAGTGAGGCAGGGCAGGTTACAGCAGCGGCATGCAGCATATGTGGAGGCCTTCCAGCGGGTTGGAATCCACAGGCATGTGGCGCATGACACCATGAGCCGCCAGCAGATACAACTAGAACTGCTGGTGGGCAACCACAGTGTGGGCAGCTGCACTGATGGGGCCATGCTGTCAGCTGTGGGCAGCCTGCCTGCGGACATGCCTAAGAGTGCAGGCACAACACTGGGTCAGGTGCAGCAGCAGTTGACAGGACAGCCAGCACAAGATGGTATTGTGATACCGCCTGCATGGTGGCACACACTGCAGCATGGCACTGCCAGTGTGTGGCAGGTAGATCCACAGCAGCAGTTTGTGCAGCACACAGTGTCAGGAGAAGTGAAGATGTACAAGGTGTCGCAGGAAGGCAGCTTGAAGGAGACAGATGCAGCTCCCATGGACACCGAGGACCTGCAGTGGGTGCCTTGCTGCGTTGTCGATACGGCAGCAGTGCTACACCCTACCTTCTTGCTTGAGCAGCAGCAGCAGCAACAGCAGCAGCAGCAACGTGAACAACAGCAGCAGCAACGGCGGCAGCAGCAGCAGCAGGGGCATCAGCAACAGCCACAGCAGCGCCAGCAGCAACAGCAACAGCAGCAGCAGCAGCAGCAGCAGCAGCAAGGGCAACAGCAGCAACGCCTCCAGCAGCAGCAGCAACAGCAGCAGCCCAAGAAGCCATCCTTCTTCTTGGTTGGTGCCTGGTCTGATATAAACGTTGACCCTAGTGTGTGGGGCTGGGATTCGCTGTTGGGGTGCTGCAGTTTAAGCCAAAGGTGGCAACGCCGCGGTTGCTGCAGCACCATTGCAGTCAGCACCACTGGGAGGGATGGGTGCCTGGCATCGGCATGCGGCCGAGGCTGTGGCGTAACCGCCTGGGCGCAGAGGCGCCGCAAGGTGGTTTGCAGGAGATGGAAGCATCTCTGAAGCGAACGTTTGAGCAGATGCAGCAAGGCAGCGCACCAGGTAACAGCCAGGGAGCCGGCAGCAGCAGTCAGATGTTCAGTGATGCAGCCCTCATGGCAGCATACCATGCGTCGTGGATGGATCCTTCCAGCCCACGACAGCTGCCCAGGCAGCGTGCAGCAGCAGCAGCAGCAGCTGTCACTGTGCAACGGCAGCAACAACAGGCACATCAGCAGCTGATCAGCAGCCCAGCGCACAATGATCTTCTGGACCCTGTGACACAGCACATGGGTAGGGCAGATGGCAGCAGCTACAAGTGGGTAGCAGCGTACAAACGCGCAGGGCACAAGCAGTTGCCACGGCAGTTGAGGGAGTTTGGCTGGCGGCTGCTGCATGCTGGAGTGAAGGTGGGCGCGCGTCGCATGCTGTCAGCAGGCAGGCAGGCGGCACGCCAGTTTGTATGCCCAGCGCAGCAGTGTCAGCAGGCAGCACAACTCGAGACACTCTCTCACTTATTCGTGGAGTGTCCAGTGGCAGCAGCAGTGTGGCAGTGGTTCGTGCAGCTGTGGCAGCAAGTGCAGCCGGGAGCTGTCATCCCCATCAGCAGCAACCTGCTGCTGCTGGATGACTTTAGCAGCTGGGCGCCACCGCAGGATAAGCAGTTGATGTGGACGTATCTGCGCCTACTGCTGCTGGAGTCCATTTGGGTGGTGCGCAGCAGCAGTTGCAGCAATGGGGGAGCTACCAACAGCACTGCGGATGGCAGCGGCAGCAGTGCGGCAGCAGCTACATCAGTGCAGGGCAGCAGCAGCGCATCATACACAGCTAAGGCTGTAGCATGCAGGTTTCGTTCGGCGCTGCAGCAGCAACTGCAGCGAGAGTGGCATAGAGTGGCAGTAGACATACGGGTAGGGTCAGGTATTTCACTGTCGTGGTTGGGGGGGCGGTCGCCTGTCATCGGCGATGCGGACTTCCAGCGCAAGTGGCGGGGGTTATACAGGCGATCGCGCTGGGGCTATGACGGGCGTTTGTTAGCAAAAGTCTGCACAGCTGACCTGTAAGGGATGTGTAGGTATGGAAGGATGATACGGAGTTAATAGGTGGGTGGTCTCTTGCTTTGCACAATTTAAGTGTGGTGTATGAATATGCATGGGGCCCCTGATGCCAAGGTGGGGCCGGGGCAATATGTGAATGGTGAATATTGATGCCCGTAATGAGGTGTGGGGGTGTTTGCAAACTGCATCTGATCCTTCGACAGCTGTGGTTATAGTGATACCCATGTACTGTGTGTATCTGTGTATGTGTGTGTGCCTCTTTGTGACGGTGGGTATATATTGGATAGGCGCACACTGGACGTGTTGCTAGCATGGCTGATTAATTTGTGGTTAAGAAGCTTTGATGGTGCGATGTGCACCGATGGGTATTATATGCAAGGCACAGCCAGACGTTGGGTGTCGCTGCAAACTGATACTCAAAATTGGCTGCGGACTGCGGTTGATCTATGGACAGCTGTGGTCATAATTTGCACACGCGCATGTTGAAAGAATGTGCATGGTTTGTTGCTTAGTTTTGTGTTGTATGTTTTCAGTATGGATGTGTTGCCTAATATCATATCAGGATTGGTCACATGTACAGCACGCCTCCTAAACATCATCAGTAGCCAGGTTGTGGGCATCGCCTTCAGTGGCAAGTCATGACCTGTGGCAAACTGCAGCCACTCCATGGATGGCTGTGGTTATAGTGGATACTGGGCACTTGGTCGGGTCGGGTCCTGGATGCCTCAATGGCTGCTCTTCGCGGAGCTATCTGCATGACCTTGTGACGGCACCTCTCAAAGGGGAGAGTGTCGTGGGGTGGGTGTGAGAACAGGTTGCCCCATTCCCTCTTGGATAATTTTTGAAGTAGGGTTGCGGTTTGCTTAGTCGAGCCAATGTAACACTGCTTTGCCAAAAAAAAAAAAAAAAAAAAAAAAAAACAACAGTACAGCTGGCGAACCAGCTCATCATACGCTGCTAAGCTGTGCGTGCAGGTTTCTGGCAGAGCTGCGCAGCATTCAGAGTGATGGTGGAGTAGATGTAGGATGTGGGATACCGTTTGCAGCTGCAGGCAGTCGCCTGAGATCAAACTTGTGACTTGAGCAGAAGTGGGAGCACTGTATAGGATGGGCGCAATGGTCGCATCAAGTGCGGCCAGCCGGCTGCATTGAGGGATGGATTGGCACGGGTCCGTTGGAGTAGTGGCTGTCGTTCCTCGTTGTGATGTGTTGCAAAATAGTATGGCAAAGGCAAAGTTGATGGCTGGGTTACGTTATGTATGCATGCGTGTGGGTAGCAGAGTACGATGATTGTGCAGGCATGTGCAGATAAGTTTGTGTGTGTGGTTTGTGTGTCTGTGTTGGTGTCATTTTCTACAGAATGCCGCATATCTCATAGGTGTATGTTCGGTCAATAGCAGGATGTGCTTTGCATGAAGTGGAGAGTCTATGAATAGTCAGGGGTGATTGTCTGTGTGACAATCCGTCACCTATAAATAGGCGTCTTGTGTGTGTGTCGTAATGCTGCCTGTAAAGTGCAGCTTTTAGAGGTGTGCACCATGCTTGATAGCTGACAGTTACATTATGGACAGCTTTTGTTTCAAGGGCCAGTCACGGTCTGTCACACATCACAGGACGTCATTGCGTGACTGTGATTTTAGTGGAGTCTGGGCACTCGGTCAGGTCCTGGATGCCTTTCGGGGCTGCCCCGCACGGGGCTGTCTGCATGATCGTGTGACAGCGTCTCTTGGTACAAGAGACCTGTGGGGTGAGTGCGGAACAGGTTGCCTCACTCTCTCAATGGATCTTTTTATGGAGCAAGTGCACAGTTATTTAGGTCAGCCCTTGTAACGTTCTTGCTTCAAAAAAAAAAAAAAAAAAAAAAAAATACCCATCGGTGCACATCGCACCATCAAAGCTTCTTAACCACAAATTAATCAGCCATGCTAGCAACACGTCCAGTGTGCGCCTATCCAATATATACCCACCGTCACAAAGAGGCACACACACATACACAGATACACACAGTACATGGGTATCACTATAACCACAGCTGTCGAAGGATCAGATGCAGTTTGCAAACACCCCCACACCTCATTACGGGCATCAATATTCACCATTCACATATTGCCCCGGCCCCACCTTGGCATCAGGGGCCCCATGCATATTCATACACCACACTTAAATTGTGCAAAGCAAGAGACCACCCACCTATTAACTCCGGTATCATCCCTTCCATACCATACACATCGCCTTGGCAGCACTCCCTACAGGTCAGCTGTGCAGACTTTTGCTAACAAACGCCCGTCATAGCCCCAGCGCGATCGCCTGTATAACCCCCGCCACTTGCGCTGGAAGTCCGCATCGCCGATGACAGGCGACCGCCCCCCCAACCACGACAGTGAAATACCTGACCCTACCCGTATGTCTACTGCCACTCTATGCCACTCTCGCTGCAGTTGCTGCTGCAGCGCCGAACGAAACCTGCATGCTACAGCCTTAGCTGTGTATGATGCGCTGCTGCTGCCCTGCACTGATGTAGCTGCTGCCGCACTGCTGCCGCTGCCATCCGCAGTGCTGTTGGTAGCTCCCCCATTGCTGCAACTGCTGCTGCGCACCACCCAAATGGACTCCAGCAGCAGTAGGCGCAGATACGTCCACATCAACTGCTTATCCTGCGGTGGCGCCCAGCTGCTAAAGTCATCCAGCAGCAGCAGGTTGCTGCTGATGGGGATGACAGCTCCCGGCTGCACTTGCTGCCACAGCTGCACGAACCACTGCCACACTGCTGCTGCCACTGGACACTCCACGAATAAGTGAGAGAGTGTCTCGAGTTGTGCTGCCTGCTGACACTGCTGCGCTGGGCATACAAACTGGCGTGCCGCCTGCCTGCCTGCTGACAGCATGCGACGCGCGCCCACCTTCACTCCAGCATGCAGCAGCCGCCAGCCAAACTCCCTCAACTGCCGTGGCAACTGCTTGTGCCCTGCGCGTTTGTACGCTGCTACCCACTTGTAGCTGCTGCCATCTGCCCTACCCATGTGCTGTGTCACAGGGTCCAGAAGATCATTGTGCGCTGGGCTGCTGATCAGCTGCTGATGTGCCTGTTGTTGCTGCCGTTGCACAGTGACAGCTGCTGCTGCTGCTGCTGCACGCTGCCTGGGCAGCTGTCGTGGGCTGGAAGGATCCATCCACGACGCATGGTATGCTGCCATGAGGGCTGCATCACTGAACATCTGACTGCTGCTGCCGGCTCCCTGGCTGTTACCTGGTGCGCTGCCTTGCTGCATCTGCTCAAACGTTCGCTTCAGAGATGCTTCCATCTCCTGCAAACCACCTTGCGGCGCCTCTGCGCCCAGGCGGTTACGCCACAGCCTCGGCCGCATGCCGATGCCAGGCACCCATCCCTCCCAGTGGTGCTGACTGCAATGGTGCTGCAGCAACCGCGGCGTTGCCACCTTTGGCTTAAACTGCAGCACCCCAACAGCGAATCCCAAGCCCCACACACTAGGGTCAACGTTTATATCAGACCAGGCACCAACCAAGAAGAAGGATGGCTTCTTGGGCTGCTGCTGTTGCTGCTGCTGCTGGAGGCGTTGCTGCTGTTGCCCTTGCTGCTGCTGCTGCTGCTGCTGCTGCTGTTGCTGTTGCTGCTGGCGCTGCTGTGGCTGTTGCTGATGCCCCTGCTGCTGCTGCTGCCGCCGTTGCTGCTGCTGTTGTTCACGTTGCTGCTGCTGCTGTTGCTGCTGCTGCTGCTCAAGCAAGAAGGTAGGGTGTAGCACTGCTGCCGTATCGACAACGCAGCAAGGCACCCACTGCAGGTCCTCGGTGTCCATGGGAGCTGCATCTGTCTCCTTCAAGCTGCCTTCCTGCGACACCTTGTACATCTTCACTTCTCCTGACACTGTGTGCTGCACAAACTGCTGCTGTGGATCTACCTGCCACACACTGGCAGTGCCATGCTGCAGTGTGTGCCACCATGCAGGCGGTATCACAATACCATCTTGTGCTGGCTGTCCTGTCAACTGCTGCTGCACCTGACCCAGTGTTGTGCCTGCACTCTTAGGCATGTCCGCAGGCAGGCTGCCCACAGCTGACAGCATGGCCCCATCAGTGCAGCTGCCCACACTGTGGTTGCCCACCAGCAGTTCTAGTGTATCTGCTGGCGGCTCATGGTGTCATGCGCCACATGCCTGTGGATTCCAACCCGCTGGAAGGCCTCCACATATGCTGCATGCCGCTGCTGTAACCTGCCCTGCCTCACTGCCGTCTGCAGCGGCACCTTGGACTGCTGCACCAGCACTGCTTCCCCAAGGCCAGGCAATGCGCGCTGCAAATTGGCCCTCATAAAGGGCTTCCATGCAGCGCGCCTGGGATGCAGCAGCGCTGCTGCTGTGCGTGCTTGCATTGCTGCTGCATGCGCTCTGGCATCCACCTGTCCCGCACCCCCCATGCTGACTGGTAAGCTGGCCACAGCTGCAGGAGGGCTATCCTTGCACTGCCTGATGTGTGCCTCCCGCACGCTGCCCTGCCCTGTCACAAAAGCTGTGACGCGGCGGTGTATCCTGGCCATGATATCTGCTGGCACTGGCACGAACTGCGCATGGTAAGTGAGGCAAGAAGCCATCACCTGCCTTGCCACTGCGCATCGCCCCAGATATGTCAGGTCCTGTCGCGCCCACTGTCGCACACGCCATGTGATGGTCTGCAGTCGCTGCGTGAACAGCGCCGCCGCATGCGGCTCTGTCCCTGCTGCTGACAGCAGGATGCCCAGATGCCTGATGGGCTGCTGTGCTGTATCCGGGAACGGAATGCCGGTGTCAGGGTCAACACCAACAAACGGCTGCTGCGTGCCCACCTCCAGGCCCTGACACTTGCTGACATTTAGCTTCGCCCCACTGGCTGCACAAAAAGGCTGCACTGCTCTCCTGACCAGTACACTGGCACCCTGCCTGCTAGCCGCATGCAACGTGGTATCGTCAGCATGCTGCATGCTGCAGGGTGACGCTGCTCCATCTGGCCTGCTGATGCTGTCCACCTGTCCTGCTGCCTGCAAAGCTCTGCACCTGGCTGCTAGCGGCTGCGCTGCGATGACATACAGCAGCGGGCTGAGGGGGCTGCCCTGTGCGCACCCAGATGGTATGTCAAATGCCCTGCTGAGATGACCGCCATTGAACACAATTTGCCCCTGCGTGCCTGCCAGCAGCAGCTGCACCCACCTAAGCATGCTAGGCGGGAATTGCATGGCTGTCATGCACTGCTGCAGCCAATCCCTGTCCAGCCTGTCATACGCTTTCTCGAAATCAAGAAACAGAATGCAGCCTGGCTGCTGCGCTGACCTTAGGTAATCTATCGCTTCCAGGTGCAACAGCACATTGTCTGCGATGTCCCTGCCAGGCACGAATGCAGTCTGTGTGCTGTCCACTACGCTGCCCAGGACTGGCCCTACCCGCTGCACCACCAGCTTGGCGAGGATTTTGACATCACAGTTCAGCAGCGTGATGGGACGGTAGCTGGCTGCCTGCTCCCTAGGCTTGCCCCCACCCTTGAACAGGAGGGTGATGAGCCCCAGGCGCTGCTGCGCTGACAGCAGCGCCTCTTCCTGACTGAACAGGAAGTTGTATGCTGCAACAAAGGCTGGCCCCAGCTGCTCCCAGAAGGCAGCGTAGAACTCATAAGTGAGTCCGTCACTGCCTGGCACCGTCCCTCTAGGCAAGCTGTCCAGCGCTGCCTTGGCCTCATCCAGTGTGATGCTGCCATCACCGTTGGGACCTGCGCATTGCTGCTGCTGCTCAGGCGTTAGCTGCTTATCCAAATCTGCAAGCAGCTCCTGCTGTTGCTGCGCATCTGTTGGGTGACGTGAAAACAGGCCCCCTACTACTGGATCGTAGAAGTCTGCAAGAAGGCCCCCAGCTGCTGCCACACCGGCTGTGTTGCGCGTGGATACTGTGCTGCCGTCTGCTGCAGCCACTGTGCTGATGTACTGCTGCTGTGGGATTTCCTTCCCCAGCCTATATCCCCAGAAGCTGGGCTGCCCGTCGCCATACACATCCCACAATGCATCACCTGCAGCCCCCTGCCGTCGGCGCTGCTGTTCTTCATAGTCTGTCAGGCGTTGTTCTGCAGTCAGGATGTCAGTTTGTGTGCGTGCTGTGCGCTGCCACCTGTGCTGCCTGTAGGCTGTCGCAACATCCTTGCGCAGCCGCCGCTGCTCTGCCTGTTGCTGCCACTTCTGCCGCTGCTGCTGAAGTGTGGTGGCAGTTACTGCGTGTACCTTCAGCTGCTCAAACTCTGCTGCTGGGCTGTTGCGCGGCAACTGTTGTTGCTGCTGCTCCACTGCTGCTTGTAGGCTCTCCTGCAGAGATGTGACAAAGGCTGCACTGCCCAAAGCTGAGTTTGGGAAGCACCACCTGCGTTTACCCAGCAGCGGCATGCTTGGTGGCTGCAGCTTCACCATCACAGGCCGGTGATCTGAGGGTACCGCCTGTGCTGTGTAGCTTGCTGCAGCCAGCCATCTTCAACCAAATCCTCTGACAGGAGCACATGTTTTCAGTATGGATGTGTTGCCTAATATCATATCAGGATTGGTCACATGTACAGCACGCCTCCTAAACATCATCAGTAGCCAGGTTGTGGGCATCGCCTTCAGTGGCAAGTCATGACCTGTGGCAAACTGCAGCCACTCCATGGATGGCTGTGGTTATAGTGGATACTGGGCACTTGGTCGGGTCGGGTCCTGGATGCCTCAATGGCTGCTCTTCGCGGAGCTATCTGCATGACCTTGTGACGGCACCTCTCAAAGGGGAGAGTGTCGTGGGGTGGGTGTGAGAACAGGTTGCCCCATTCCCTCTTGGATAATTTTTGAAGTAGGGTTGCGGTTTGCTTAGTCGAGCCAATGTAACACTGCTTTGCCAAAAAAAAAAAAAAAAAAAAAAAATGCCCACAACCTGGCTACTGATGATGTTTAGGAGGCGTGCTGTACATGCGACCAATCCTGATATGATATTAGGCAACACATCCATACTGAAAACATACAACACAAAACTAAGCAACAAACCATGCACATTCTTTCAACATGCGCGTGTGCAAATTATGACCACAGCTGTCCATAGATCAACCGCAGTCCGCAGCCAATTTTTTTTTTTTTTTTTTTGGCAAAGCAGTGTTACATTGGCTCGACTAAGCAAACCGCAACCCTACTTCAAAAATTATCCAAGGGGGAAAGGGGCAACCTGTTCTCACACCCACCCCACGACACTCTCCCCTTTGAGAGGTGCCGTCACAAGGTCATGCAGATAGCTCCGCGAAGAGCAGCCATTGAGGCATCCAGGACCCGACCCGACCAAGTGCCCAGTATCCACTATAACCACAGCCATCCATGGAGTGGCTGCAGTTTGCCACAGGTCATGACTTGCCACTGAAGGCGATGCCCACAACCTGGCTACTGATGATGTTTAGGAGGCGTGCTGTACATGTGACCAATCCTGATATGATATTAGGCAACACATCCATACTGAAAACATACAACACAAAACTAAGCAACAAACCATGCACATTCTTTCAACATGTGCGTGTGCAAATTATGATCACAGCTGTCCATAGATCAACCGCAGTCCGCAGCCAATTTTGAGTATCAGTTTGCAGCGACACCCAACGTCTGGCTGTGCCTTGCATATAATACCCATCGGTGCACATCGCACCATCAAAGCTTCTTAACCACAAATTAATCAGCCATGCTAGCAACACGTCCAGTGTGCGCCTATCCAATATATACCCACCGTCACAAAGAGGCACACACACATACACAGATACACACAGTACATGGGTATCACTATAACCACAGCTGTCGAAGGATCAGATGCAGTTTGCAAACACCCCCACACCTCATTACGGGCATCAATATTCACCATTCACATATTGCCCCGGCCCCACCTTGGCATCAGGGGCCCCATGCATATTCATACACCACACTTAAATTGTGCAAAGCAAGAGACCACCCACCTATTAACTCCGTATCATCCTTCCATACCTACACATCCCTTACAGGTCAGCTGTGCAGACTTTTGCTAACAAACGCCCGTCATAGCCCCAGCGCGATCGCCTGTATAACCCCCGCCACTTGCGCTGGAAGTCCGCATCGCCGATGACAGGCGACCGCCCCCCCAACCACGACAGTGAAATACCTGACCCGGACAGCTTTTGTTTCAAGGGCCAGTCACGGTCTGTCACACATCACAGGACGTCATTGCGTGACTGTGATTTTAGTGGAGTCTGGGCACTCGGTCAGGTCCTGGATGCCTTTCGGGGCTGCCCCGCACGGGGCTGTCTGCATGATCGTGTGACAGCGTCTCTTGGTACAAGAGACCTGTGGGGTGAGTGCGGAACAGGTTGCCTCACTCTCTCAATGGATCTTTTTATGGAGCAAGTGCACAGTTATTTAGGTCAGCCCTTGTAACGTTCTTGCTTCGAAAAAAAAAAAAAAAAAAAAAAAATACCTGACCCTACCCGTATGTCTACTGCCACTCTATGCCACTCTCGCTGCAGTTGCTGCTGCAGCGCCGAACGAAACCTGCATGCTACAGCCTTAGCTGTGTATGATGCGCTGCTGCTGCCCTGCACTGATGTAGCTGCTGCCGCACTGCTGCCGCTGCCATCCGCAGTGCTGTTGGTAGCTCCCCCATTGCTGCAACTGCTGCTGCGCACCACCCAAATGGACTCCAGCAGCAGTAGGCGCAGATACGTCCACATCAACTGCTTATCCTGCGGTGGCGCCCAGCTGCTAAAGTCATCCAGCAGCAGCAGGTTGCTGCTGATGGGGATGACAGCTCCCGGCTGCACTTGCTGCCACAGCTGCACGAACCACTGCCACACTGCTGCTGCCACTGGACACTCCACGAATAAGTGAGAGAGTGTCTCGAGTTGTGCTGCCTGCTGACACTGCTGCGCTGGGCATACAAACTGGCGTGCCGCCTGCCTGCCTGCTGACAGCATGCGACGCGCGCCCACCTTCACTCCAGCATGCAGCAGCCGCCAGCCCAACTCCCTCAACTGCCGTGGCAACTGCTTGTGCCCTGCGCGTTTGTACGCTGCTACCCACTTGTAGCTGCTGCCATCTGCCCTACCCATGTGCTGTGTCACAGGGTCCAGAAGATCACTGTGCGCTGGGCTGCTGATCAGCTGCTGATGTGCCTGTTGTTGCTGCCGTTGCACAGTGACAGCTGCTGCTGCTGCTGCTGCACGCTGCCTGGGCAGCTGTCGTGGGCTGGAAGGATCCATCCACGACGCATGGTATGCTGCCATGAGGGCTGCATCACTGAACATCTGACTGCTGCTGCCGGCTCCCTGGCTGTTACCTGGTGCGCTGCCTTGCTGCATCTGCTCAAACGTTCGCTTCAGAGATGCTTCCATCTCCTGCAAACCACCTTGCGGCGCCTCTGCGCCCAGGCGGTTACTGCTGTTGCTGTTGCTGTCCCTGGTGCTGCTGCTGTTGCTGCTGCTGCTGCTGCTGCTGCTGCTGTTCCTGCTGTTGCTGCTGTCGCGGCTGCTGCTGTTGCCATGCTGCTGGCTGCTGCAGCTGCTGCTGCTGATGTTCCTGCTGTTGTTGCTGTCTTGGCTGCCGCTGTTGCCGTGCTGCTGGCTGCTGCCGCTGCTGCTGCTGTCGCTGCTGCCGCTGCTGTTGTTGCCGCTGAAATGCAGGGTGCGGCACTGCTGTTACATCTACCACACAACATGGCGCCCATTGGAGGGCTGCTGTGTCCATTGGGACAGCTATCGTGGCCTTCAAGCTGCCATTCTGCTGCACCTTGTAGCACTTGGTGGTGCCATCTTGCTGCAACTGTTGTGCCCACTGCTGCTGCGTATCGGTCTGCCATGCACCTGTGCTGCCCTCCCGCAGAGTGCGCAGCCATGTCGGCGGCAGCACTATGCCATCTTGCTGCGGCTGTCCAGTTAGCTGCTGCTGCACCTGCCCCAGTGTGGTGCCTGCGCCGTGGCGCAGCTGAGCAGGGAGGGTGCCGGCTGCTGCCAACATCTTCCCATCTGAGCTGCTGCCCACGCTGTGGTTCCCCACTAGCAGCTCAAGCTGGATCTGCTGGCGGGTCATGGCGCTGTGCTCCACGTGCCTGTGAATGCCCACGCTTTGCAGCGCCTCTATGTATGCTGATAGGCGCAGCGGCAGCCTGCCGCCCCTGGCGGCAGCCTGCAGCGGCGCCCTTGATCGCTGCACCCACGCTGCCTCCCCTAGTCCTGGCAGTACATGGCGCAGGTTGGCCCGCATGAAGGCCTTCCATGGGGCTCGTCGCGGCGACAACAATGCTGCTGCTGTGCGTGCCTGCATTTTTTTTTTTTTTTTTTTTTTGGCAAAGCAGTGTTACATTGGCTCGACTAAACAAACCGCAACCCTACTTCAAAAATTATCCAAGAGGGAATGGGGCAACCTGTTCTCACACCCACCCCACGACACTCTCCCCTTTGAGAGGTGCCGTCACAAGGTCATGCAGATAGCTCCGCGAAGAGCAGCCATTGAGGCATCCAGGACCCGACCCGACCAAGTGCCCAGTATCCACTATAACCACAGCCATCCATGGAGTGGCTGCAGTTTGCCACAGGTCATGACTTGCCACTGAAGGCGATGCCCACAACCTGGCTACTGATGATGTTTAGGAGGCGTGCTGTACATGTGACCAATCCTGATATGATATTAGGCAACACATCCATACTGAAAACATACAACACAAAACTAAGCAACAAACCATGCACATTCTTTCAACATGCGCGTGTGCAAATTATGACCACAGCTGTCCATAGATCAACCGCAGTCCGCAGCCAATTTTGAGTATCAGTTTGCAGCGACACCCAACGTCTGGCTGTGCCTTGCATATAATACCCATCGGTGCACATCGCACCATCAAAGCTTCTTAACCACAAATTAATCAGCCATGCTAGCAACACGTCCAGTGTGCGCCTATCCAATATATACCCACCGTCACAAAGAGGCACACACACATACACAGATACACACAGTACATGGGTATCACTATAACCACAGCTGTCGAAGGATCAGATGCAGTTTGCAAACACCCCCACACCTCATTACGGGCATCAATATTCACCCTTCACATATTGCCCCGGCCCCACCTTGGCATCCAGGGGCCCATGCATATTCATACACCACACTTAAATTGTGCAACGCAAGAGACCACCCACCTATTAACACCGTATCATCCTTCCATACCTACACATCCCTCACAGGTTAGCTGTGCAGACCTTTGCTAACAAACGCCCGTCATAGCCCCAGCGCGATCGCCTGTATAACCCCCGCCACTTGCGCTGGAAGTCCGCATCGCTGATGACAGGCGACCGCCCCCCCAACCACGACAGTGAAATACCCGACCCTACCCGTATGTCTACTGCCACTCTATGCCACTCTCGCTGCAGTTGCTGCTGCAGCGCCGAACGAAACCTGCATGCTACAGCCTTAGCTGTGTATGATGCGCTGCTGCTGCCCTGCACTGATGTAGCTGCTGCCGCACTGCTGCCGCTGCCATCCGCAGTGCTGTTGGTAGCTCCCCCATTGCTGCAACTGCTGCTGCGCACCACCCAAATGGACTCCAGCAGCTGCGTGCGTGCCTGCATTGCTGTGGCGTGCGCCCTGACATCAACCTGCCGCATTCCGCCCATGCTGAAAGGCAGGCTGGCCACTGCTGCCGGAGGGCTTTCATTCCACTGCCGGATGTTGGCTTCTCGAGCGCGGCCCTGCTCTGTCACAAACCCTAAGAGGCGGCGGTGCATCCTGGCCATGATATCTGCTGGGACTGGCACGAACTGCGCATGATAGGTGATGCAAGATGCCATCATCTGCTGCGCAACTGCGCAGCGCCCCAAATAGCTGAGATTCTGCCGTGCCCACTGCCGCACCCGGTATGTGATGGTTTGCAGGCGCTGCGTGTACTGCGCTGCTGCATGCGGCTCTGCGCCTGCTGCTGACAGCAGCAGACCCAGGTGCCTGATTGGGTGCAGTGCTGTATCATGGAACGGTATCTGTGTGGCTGGATCCACCCCTACGAACGGCTGCTGCGTGCCTACTTCCATGCCCTGGCACTTGCTGATTCCCAGCTTGGCGCCACTCGCTGCACAAAACGGCTGTACTGCTTTCCTCACCAGCACAGCAACGCCTTGTACTGCTTTCCCCTTTGAGAGGTGCCGTCACAAGGTCATGCAGATAGCTCCGCGAAGAGCAGCCATTGAGGCATCCAGGACCCGACCCGACCAAGTGCCCAGTATCCACTATAACCACAGCCATCCATGGAGTGGCTGCAGTTTGCCACAGGTCATGACTTGCCACTGAACGCGATGCCCACAACCTGGCTACTGATGCTGTTTAGGAGGCGTGCTGTACATGTGACCAATCCTGATATGATATTAGGCAACACATCCATACTGAAAACATACAACACAAAACTAAGCAACAAACCATGCACATTCTTTCAACATGCGCGTGTGCAAATTATGACCACAGCTGTCCATAGATCAACCGCAGTCCGCAGCCAATTTTGAGTATCAGTTTGCAGCGACACCCAACGTCTGGCTGTGCCTTGCATATAATACCCATCGGTGCACATCGCACCATCAAAGCTTCTTAACCACAAATTAATCAGCCATGCTAGCAACACGTCCAGTGTGCGCCTATCCAATACATACCCACCGTCACAAAGAGGCACACACACATACACAGATACACACAGTACACGGGTATCACTATAACCACAGCTGTCGAAGGATCAGATGCAGTTTGCAAACACCCCCACACCTCATTACGGGCATCAATATTCACCATTCACATATTGCCCCGGCCCCACCTTGGCATCAGGGGCCCCATGCATATTCATACACCACACTTAAATTGTGCAAAGCAAGAGACCACCCACCTATTAACTCCGTATCATCCTTCCATACCTACACATCCCTTACAGGTCAGCTGTGCAGACTTTTGCTAACAAACGCCCGTCATAGCCCCAGCGCGATCGCCTGTATAACCCCCGCCACTTGCGCTGGAAGTCCGCATCGCCGATGACAGGCGACCGCCCCCCCAACCACGACAGTGAAATACCTGACCCTACCCGTATGTCTACTGCCACTCTATGCCACTCTCGCTGCAGTTGCTGCTGCAGCGCCGAACGAAACCTGCATGCTACAGCCTTAGCTGTGTATGATGCGCTGCTGCTGCCCTGCACTGATGTAGCTTCTGCCGCACTGCTGCCGCTGCCATCCGCAGTGCTGTTGGTAGCTCCCCCATTGCTGCAACTGCTGCTGCGCACCACCCAAATGGACTCCAGCAGCAGTAGGCGCAGATACGTCCACATCAACTGCTTATCCTGCGGTGGCGCCCAGCTGCTAAAGTCATCCAGCAGCAGCAGGTTGCTGCTGATGGGGATGACAGCTCCCGGCTGCACTTGCTGCCACAGCTGCACGAACCACTGCCACACTGCTGCTGCCACTGGACACTCCACGAATAAGTGAGAGAGTGTCTCGAGTTGTGCTGCCTGCTGACACTGCTGCGCTGGGCATACAAACTGGCGTGCCGCCTGCCTGCCTGCTGACAGCATGCGACGCGCGCCCACCTTCACTCCAGCATGCAGCAGCCGCCAGCCCAACTCCCTCAACTGCCGTGGCAACTGCTTGTGCCCTGCGCGTTTGTACGCTGCTACCCACTTGTAGCTGCTGCCATCTGCCCTACCCATGTGCTGTGTCACAGGGTCCAGAAGATCATTGTGCGCTGGGCTGCTGATCAGCTGCTGATGTGCCTGTTGTTGCTGCCGTTGCACAGTGACAGCTGCTGCTGCTGCTGCTGCACGCTGCCTGGGCAGCTGTCGTGGGCTGGAAGGATCCATCCACGACGCATGGTATGCTGCCATGAGGGCTGCATCACTGAACATCTGACTGCTGCTGCCGGCTCCCTGGCTGTTACCTGGTGCGCTGCCTTGCTGCATCTGCTCAAACGTTCGCTTCAGAGATGCTTCCATCTCCTGCAAACCACCTTGCGGCGCCTCTGCGCCCAGGCGGTTACGCCACAGCCTCGGCCGCATGCCGATGCCAGGCACCCATCCCTCCCAGTGGTGCTGACTGCAATGGTGCTGCAGCAACCGCGGCGTTGCCACCTTTGGCTTAAACTGCAGCACCCCAACAGCGAATCCCAAGCCCCACACACTAGGGTCAACGTTTATATCAGACCAGGCACCAACCAAGAAGAAGGATGGCTTCTTGGGCTGCTGCTGTTGCTGCTGCTGCTGGAGGCGTTGCTGCTGTTGCCCTTGCTGCTGCTGCTGCTGTTGCTGTTGCTGCTGGCGCTGTTGTGGCTGTTGCTGATGCCCCTGCTGCTGCTGCTGCCGCCGTTGCTGCTGCTGTTGTTCACGTTGCTGCTGCTGCTGTTGCTGCTGCTGCTGCTCAAGCAAGAAGGTAGGGTGTAGCACTGCTGCCGTATCGACAACGCAGCAAGGCACCCACTGCAGGTCCTCGGTGTCCATGGGAGCTGCATCTGTCTCCTTCAAGCTGCCTTCCTGCGACACCTTGTACATCTTCACTTCTCCTGACACTGTGTGCTGCACAAACTGCTGCTGTGGATCTACCTGCCACACACTGGCAGTGCCATGCTGCAGTGTGTGCCACCATGCAGGCGGTATCACAATACCATCTTGTGCTGGCTGTCCTGTCAACTGCTGCTGCACCTGACCCAGTGTTGTGCCTGCACTCTTAGGCATGTCCGCAGGCAGGCTGCCCACAGCTGACAGCATGGCCCCATCAGTGCAGCTGCCCACACTGTGGTTGCCCACCAGCAGTTCTAGTTGTATCTGCTGGCGGCTCATGGTGTCATGCGCCACATGCCTGTGGATTCCAACCCGCTGGAAGGCCTCCACATATGCTGCATGCCGCTGCTGTAACCTGCCCTGCCTGCGCTGCTGCATCCCAGGCGCGCTGCATGGAAGCCCTTTATGAGGGCCAACTTGCAGCGCGCCTTGCCTGGCCTTGGGGAAGCAGTGCTGGTGCAGCAGTCCAAGATGCCGCTGCAGACGGCAGTGAGGCAGGGCAGGTTACAGCAGCGGCATGCAGCATATGTGGAGGCCTTCCAGCGGGTTGGAATCCACAGGCATGTGGCGCATGACACCATGAGCCGCCAGCAGATACAACTAGAACTGCTGGTGGGCAACCACAGTGTGGGCAGCTGCACTGATGGGGCCATGCTGTCAGCTGTGGGCAGCCTGCCTGCGGACATGCCTAAGAGTGCAGGCACAACACTGGGTCAGGTGCAGCAGCAGTTGACAGGCCAGCCAGCACAAGATGGTATTGTGGTACCGCCTGCATGGTGGCACACACTGCAGCATGGCACTGCCAGTGTGTGGCAGGTAGATCCACAGCAGCAGTTTGTGCAGCACACAGTGTCAGGAGAAGTGAAAATGTATAAGGTGTCGCAGGAAGGCAGCTTGAAGGAGACAGATGCAGCTCCCATGGACACCGAGGACCTGCAGTGGGTGCCTTGCTGCGTTGTCGATACGGCAGCAGTGCTACACCCTACCTTCTTGCTTGAGCAGCAGCAGCAGCAACAGCAGCAGCAGCAACGTGAACAACAGCAGCAGCAACGGCGGCAGCAGCAGCAGCAGCAGGGGCATCAGCAACAGCCACAGCAGCAGCAGCAGCAGCAGCAGCAGCGCAGCAGCAGCAGCAAGGGCAACAGCAGCAAGGGCAACAGCAGCAGCAGCAACAGCAGCAGCCCAAGAAGCCATCCTTCTTCTTGGTTGGTGCCTGGTCTGATATAAACGTTGACCCTAGTGTGTGGGGCCTGGGATTCGCTGTTGGGGTGCTGCAGTTTAAGCCAAAGGTGGCAACGCCGCGGTTGCTGCAGCACCATTGCAGTCAGCACCACTGGGAGGGATGGGTGCCTGGCATCGGCATGCGGCCGAGGCTGTGGCGTAACCGCCTGGGCGCAGAGGCGCCGCAAGGTGGTTTGCAGGAGATGGAAGCATCTCTAAAGCGAACGTTTGAACAGACGCAGCAAGGCAGCGCACCAGGTAACAGCCAGGGAGCCGGCAGCAGCAGTCAGATGTTCAGTGATGCAGCCCTCATGGCAGCATACCATGCGTCGTGGATGGATCCTTCCAGCCCACGACAGCTGCCCAGGCAGCGTGCAGCAGCAGCAGCAGCAGCAGCTGTCACTGTGCAACGGCAGCAACAACAGGCACACCAGCAGCTGATCAGCAGCCCAGCGCACAATGATCTTCTAGACCCTGTGACGCAGCACATGGGTAGGGCAGATGGCAGCAGCTACAAGTGGGTAGCAGCGTACAAACGCGCAGGGCACAAGCAGCTGCCACGGCAGTTGCGGGAGTTTGGTTGGCGGCTGCTGCATGCTGGAGTGAAGGTGGGCACGCGTCGCATGCTGTCAGCAGGCAGGCAGGCGGCACGCCAGTTTGTATGCCCAGCGCAGCAGTGTCAGCAGGCAGCACAACTCGAGACACTCTCTCACTTATTCGTGGAGTGTCCAGTGGCAGCAGCAGTGTGGCAGTGGTTCGTGCAGCTGTGGCAGCAAGTGCAGCCGGGAGCTGTCATCCCCATCAGCAGCAACCTGCTGCTGCTGGATGACTTTAGCAGCTGGGCGCCACCGCAGGATAAGCAGTTGGTGTGGACGTATCTGCGCCTACTGCTGCTGGAGTCCATTTGGGTGGTGCGCAGCAGCAGTTGCAGCAATGGGGGAGCTACCAACAGCACTGCGGATGGCAGCGGCAGCAGTGCGGCAGCAGCTACATCAGTGCAGGGCAGCAGCAGCAGCGCATCATACACAGCTAGGGCTGTAGCATGCAGGTTTCGTTCGGCGCTGCAGCAGCAGCTGCAGCGAGAGTGGAATAGAGTGGCAGTAGACATACGGGTAGGGTCAGGTATTTCACTGTCGTGGTTGGGGGGGCGGTCGCCTGTCATCAGCGATGCGGACTTCCAGCGCAAGTGGCGGGGGTTATACAGGCGATCGCGCTGGGGCTATGACGGGCGTTTGTTAGCAAAGGTCTGCACAGCTAACCTGTGAGGGATGTGTAGGTATGGAAGGATGATACGGTGTTAATAGGTGGGTGGTCTCTTGCGTTGCACAATTTAAGTGTGGTGTATGAATATGCATGGGCCCCTGGATGCCAAGGTGGGGCCGGGGCAATATGTGAAGGTGAATTTGATGCCCGTAATGAGGTGTGGGGGTGTTTGCAAACTGCATCTGATCCTTCGACAGCTGTGGTTATAGTGATACCCATGTACTGTGTGTATCTGTGTATGTGTGTGTGCCTCTTTGTGACGGTGGGTATGTATTGGATAGACGCACACTCGACGTGTTGCTAGCATGGTTGATTAATTGTGGTGAAGCAGCTTTGATGGAGCGATGTGCACCGATGGAATTATATGCAAGGCACAGCCAGACGGTGGGTGTCGCTGCAAACTGATGCTCAAAATTGACTGCGGACTGCGGTTGATCTATGGACAGCTGTGGTCATAATTTGCACACGCGCATGTTAAAACAATGTGCATGGTTTGTTCCTTAGTTTTGTGTTGTATGATTTCAGTATGGATGTGCTGCCTAATGTCATATCAGGATTGGTCACATGTACAGCACGCCTCCTAAACAGCATCAGTAGCCAAGTTGTGGGCATCGCGTTCAGTGGCAAGTCATGACCTGTGGCAAACTGCAGCCACTCCATGGATGGCTGTGGTTATAGTGGATACTGGGCACTTGGTCGGGTCGGGTCCTGGATGCCTCATTGGCTGCTCTTCGCGGAGCTATCTGCATGACCTTGTGACGGCACCTCTCAAAGGGGAGAGTGTCGTGGGGTGGGTGTGAGAACAGGTTGCCCCATTCCCTCTTGGATAATTTTTGAAGTAGGGTTGCGGTTTGCTTAGTCGAGCCAATGTAACACTACTTTGCCAAAAAAAAAAAAAAAAAAAAAAACCTGCCCTGCCTCACTGCCGTCTGCAGCGGCACCTTGGACTGCTGCACCAGCACTGCTTCCCCAAGGCCAGGCAATGCGCGCTGCAAATTCTGCACTGGCCACAGTCGCGCCAGCCCTGATGCTACTGCAAACGCACCACCCAAATGGATTCCAGCAGCAGCAGACGCAGCTGCGTCCACATCTGCTGCTGCCCAGCTGGCGGCGCCCACACACTGAAGTCATCCAGCAGCAGCAGACGGCTGTTATTAACAGGGACCGCTGCTCCGGGCTGCACACGCTGCCACACCTGTTGCGCGTACCACTGCCATGCTGCTGCAGCTACAGGGCACTCCACTAACAAGTGGGTGAGGGTCTCCAGTTGCTGCGGCTGCTGACACTGCTGTGCTGGGCAGGTTTTTTTTTTTTTTTTTTTTTTTTTTTTTTTTGAAGCAAGAACGTTACAAGGGTTGACCTAAATAACTGTGCACTTGCTCCATAAAAAGATCCATTGAGAGAGTGAGGCAACCTGTTCCGCACTCACCCCACAGGTCTCTTGTACCAAGAGACGCTGTCACACGATCATGCAGACAGCCCCGTGCGGGGCAGCCCCGAAAGGCATCCAGGACCTGACCGAGTGCCCAGACTCCACTAAAATCACAGTCACGCAATGACGTCCTGAGATGTGTGACAGACCGTGACTGGCCCTTGAAACAAAAGCTGTCCATAATGTAACTGTCAGCTATCAATGCATGGTGCACACCTCTAAAAGCTGCACTTTACAGGCAGCATTACGACACACACACAAGACGCCTATTTATAGGTGCTGGGCAGGTAAAGTGAGCCGGCGCGCGCCTGCTGGATGCCAGCATGCGCCGTGCGCCTACCTTCACTCCTGCATGCAGAAGCCGCCAGCCAAACACTCGCAGCCGCCTCGGCAGCTGGGTGTCTTTCAGCCGCTGATAACTCGCCACCCAGCGGTGCTGCCTGGCATTGACAGCACCCAGGGATTGAGTGATCGGGTCCAGTAGATCATTGTGTGCTGGGCAGCTGATGTGCTGCTGTTGCTGCTCCTGTTGCTGCCGCTGAGCCGTGACTACTGCTGCTGCTGTTGCTGCGCGCTGTCTTGGCAGCTCCCGCTCCCTGGACGGATCCATCCAGGACGCATGGTAAGCTGCCATCATAGCTGCATCGCTAAACCGCTGGCTGTCACTGCTGCTGCTGCTGCGATTGCCAGGCGCCTCGCTACTTTGCTGCATTTGCTGGAAGGACCGTTTCTGAGCTGCCTCCATCTCCTGCAAGCCGTCCTGTGGCGCCTCAGCACCCAGGCGGTTGCGCCACAGGCGCGGGCGCATGCCGACACCTGATACCCATCCCTCTTTGCACTGCCGACTGCATTGCTCCTGCAGCAGCCTGCATGTTGCCACCTTTGGCGTGAACTGCAGCAAGCTGACAGCAAACCCCATCCCCCATACACTAGGATCTACGCGAATGTCTGCCCAAGCACCCACCAGGTACCATGACGGCGTGCTTCGCGATTGCTGCTGCTGCTGCTGCTGTTGCTGTTGCTGTCCCTGGTGCTGCTGCTGCTGCTGCTGTTGCTGTTGCTGTCCCTGGTGCTGCTGCTGCTGCTGCTGCTGCTGCTGCTGCTGTTCCTGCTGTTGCTGCTGTCGCGGCTGCTGCTGTTGCCATGCTGCTGGCTGCTGCAGCTGCTGCTGCTGATGTTCCTGCTGTTGTTGCTGTCTTGGCTGCCGCTGTTGCCGTGCTGCTGGCTGCTGCCGCTGCTGCTGCTGTCGCTGCTGCCGCTGCTGTTGTTGCCGCTGAAATGCAGGGTGCGGCACTGCTGTTACATCTACCACACAACATGGCGCCCATTGGAGGGCTGCTGTGTCCATTGGGACAGCTATCGTGGCCTTCAAGCTGCCATTCTGCTGCACCTTGTAGCACTTGGTGGTGCCATCTTGCTGCAACTGTTGTGCCCACTGCTGCTGCGTATCGGTCTGCCATGCACCTGTGCTGCCCTCCCCCAGAGTGCGCAGCCACGTCGGCGGCAGCACTATGCCATCTTGCTGCGGCTGTCCAGTTAGCTGCTGCTGCACCTGCCCCAGTGTGGTGCCTGCGCCGTGGCGCAGCTGAGCAGGGAGGGTGCCGGCTGCTGCCAACATCTGCCCATCTGAGCTGCTGCCCACGCTGTGGTTCCCCACTAGCAGCTCAAGCTGGATCTGCTGGCGGGTCATGGCGCTGTATTATTTCTTACTTGAAGAAACAAAATTACCACGGCCTGACCAAGCAAACAGATAGTTGTACATCACATCTGCAGCACGTGCAACAGCAGCCGGTGTTGGTTTTGTGTCAGGTTTATTTCTCAACGGTGACCGAGGTTGGTTGAAGGCAAAGCGTGTTGGCTGGTGTATCTTCTGTTTTCTTCTGCTCGTGATATATATAATATTCTGTGAAAGACGGCGCGAGGGAGCGCCGCAACATGGAGTCCCGCTCTTGCGTGCCAGGAAAAAAATGTAGTCCTAAGTTCACCTGCTCCGGTCTGATGTTCGCAATACCAATGGTGCACACCTCTAAAAGCTGCACTTTACAGGCAGCATTACGACACACACACAAGACGCCTATTTATAGGTGACGGATTGTCGACACAGACAATCACCCCCTGACTATTCATAGACTCTCCACTTCATGCAAAGCACATCCTGCTATTGACCGAACATACACCTATGAGATATGCGGCATTCTGTAGAAAGTGACACCAACACAGACACACAAAACCACACACACAAACTTATCTGCACATGCCTGCACACATCATCGTACTCTGCTACCCACACGCATGCATACATAACGTAACCCAGCCATCAACTTTGCCTTTGCCATACTATTTTGCAACACATCACAACGAGGAACGACAGCCACTACTCCAACGGACCCGTGCCCAATCCATCCCTCACATGCCAGCCGCGCTGGCCCGCACCTTGATGCGACCATTTGCGCCCATCCTATACAGTGCTCCCCACTTCTGCTCAAAGTCAACAAGTTTGATCTCAGGCGACCTGCCCTGCAGCCATGCAAACGGTATCCCACAACCTATCCTAACATCTACTTCCACCCTATCCCACTCCCTCTGAATTTGCTGCCGCAGCTCTGCCAGAAACCTGCACGCCACAGCCTTAGCAGCGTATGATGAGCTGCCCGGTTCGCCAGCTGTACCCCGTTGGCTGTCCATGCTGCTGCTGCTGCTGCTGCTGCTGCTGCTGTCCTCCGCATCGCTGTTGTTGTGGCTCTGAGATTGCGAATTGCGGCCTGCATTGTGGCTGCCGCTGCCATCTCTGGCATCTGCACTGGCCACAGTCGCGCCAGCCCTGATGCTGCTGCAGCGCACCACCCAAATGGATTCCAGCAGCAGCAGACGCAGCTGCGTCCACATCTGCTGCTGCCCAGCTGGCGGCGCCCACACACTGAAGTCATCCAGCAGCAGCAGACGGCTGTTATTAACAGGGACCGCTGCTCCGGGCTGCACACGCTGCCACACCTGTTGCGCGTACCACTGCCATGCTGCTGCAGCTACAGGGCACTCCACTAACAAGTGGGTGAGGGTCTCCAGTTGCTGCGGCTGCTGACACTGCTGTGCTGGGCAGGTAAAGTGAGCCGGCGCGCGCCTGCTGGATGCCAGCATGCGCCGTGCGCCTACCTTCACTCCTGCATGCAGAAGCCGCCAGCCAAACACTCGCAGCCGCCTCGGCAGCTGGGTGTCTTTCAGCCGCTGATAACTCGCCACCCCGCGGTGCTGCCTGGCATTGACAGCACCCAGGGATTGAGTGATCGGGTCCAGTAGATCATTGTGTGCTGGGCAGCTGATGTGCTGCTGTTGCTGCTCCTGTTGCTGCCGCTGAGCCGTGACTACTGCTGCTGCTGTTGCTGCGCGCTGTCTTGGCAGCTCCCGCTCCCTGGACGGATCCATCCAGGACGCATGGTAAGCTGCCATCATAGCTGCATCGCTAAACCGCTGGCTGTCACTGCTGCTGCTGCTGCGATTGCCAGGCGCCTCGCTACTTTGCTGCATTTGCTGGAAGGACCGTTTCTGAGCTGCCTCCATCTCCTGCAAGCCGTCCTGTGGCGCCTCAGCACCCAGGCGGTTGCGCCACAGGCGCGGGCGCATGCCGACACCTGATACCCATCCCTCTTTGCAGCTTTTAGAGGTGTGCACCATGCATTGATAGCTGACAGTTACATTATGGACAGCTTTTGTTTCAAGGGCCAGTCACGGTCTGTCACACATCACAGGACGTCATTGCGTGACTGTGATTTTAGTGGAGTCTGGGCACTCGGTCAGGTCCTGGATTTTTGGGACCATTCACATATTGCCCCGGCCCCACCTTGGCATCAGGGGCCCCATGCATATTCATACACCACACTTAAATTGTGCAACGCAAGAGACCACCCACCTATTAACACCGTATCATCCTTCCATACCTACACATCCCTCACAGGTCAGCTGTGCAGACCTTTGCTAACAAACGCCCGTCATAGCCCCAGCGCGATCGCCTGTATAACCCCCGCCACTTGCGCTGGAAGTCCGCATCGCTGATGACAGGCGACCGCCCCCCCAACCACGACAGTGAAATACCTGACCCTACCCGTATGTCTACTGCCACTCTATGCCACTCTCGCTGCAGCTGCTGCTGCAGCGTCGAACGAAACCTGCATGCTACAGCCTTAGCTGTGTATGATGCGCTGCTGCTGCCCTGCACTGATGTAGCTGCTGCCGCACTGCTGCCGCTGCCATCCGCAGTGCTGTTGGTAGCTCCCCCATTGCTGCAACTGCTGCTGCGCACCACCCAAATGGACTCCAGCAGCAGTAGGCGCAGATACGTCCACACCAACTGCTTATCCTGCGGTGGCGCCCAGCTGCTAAAGTCATCCAGCAGCAGCAGGTTGCTGCTGATGGGGATGACAGCTCCCGGCTGCACTTGCTGCCACAGCTGCACGAACCACTGCCACACTGCTGCTGCCACTGGACACTCCACGAATAAGTGAGAGAGTGTCTCGAGTTGTGCTGCCTGCTGACACTGCTGCGCTGGGCATACAAACTGGCGTGCCGCCTGCCTGCCTGCTGACAGCATGCGACGCGCGCCCACCTTCACTCCAGCATGCAGCAGCCGCCAACCAAACTCCCTCAACTGCCGTGGCAACTGCTTGTGCCCTGCGCGTTTGTACGCTGCTACCCACTTGTAGCTGCTGCCATCTGCCCTACCCATGTGCTGCGTCACAGGGTCCAGAAGATCATTGTGCGCTGGGCTGCTGATCAGCTGCTGGTGTGCCTGTTGTTGCTGCCGTTGCACAGTGACAGCTGCTGCTGCTGCTGCTGCACGCTGCCTGGGCAGCTGTCGTGGGCTGGAAGGATCCATCCACGACGCATGGTATGCTGCCATGAGGGCTGCATCACTGAACATCTGACTGCTGCTGCCGGCTCCCTGGCTGTTACCTGGTGCGCTGCCTTGCTGCATCTGCTCAAACGTTCGCTTTAGAGATGCTTCCATCTCCTGCAAACCACCTTGCGGCGCCTCTGCACCCAGGCGGTTACGCCACAGCCTCAGCCGCATGCCGATGCCAGGCACCCATCCCTCCCAGTGGTGCTGACTGCAATGGTGCTGCAGCAACCGCGGCGTTGCCACCTTTGGCTTGAACTGCAGCACCCCAACAGCGAATCCCAGGCCCCACACACTAGGGTCAACGTTTATATCAGACCAGGCACCAACCAAGAAGAAGGATGGCTTCTTGGGCTGCTGCTGCTGCTGCTGCTGCTGCTGGTGGTGTTGCTGCTGTTGCCCTTGCTGCTGCTGCTGCTGCTGTTGCTGCTGGTGCTGCTGTGGCTGTTGCTGATGCCCCTGCTGCTGCTGCTGCTGCTGCCGCTGTTGCTGCTGCTGTTGTTCACGTTGCTGCTGCTGCTGTTGCTGCTGCTGCTGCTCAAGCAAATGGTAGGGTGTAGCACTGCTGCCGTATCGACAACGCAGCAAGGCACCCACTGCAGGTCCTCGGTGTCCATGGGAGCTGCATCTGTCTCCTTCAAGCTGCCTTCCTGCGACACCTTGTACATCTTCACTCCTCCTGACACTGTGTGCTTCACAAACTGCTGCTGTGGATCTACCTGCCACACACTGGCAGTGCCATGCTGCAGTGTGTGCCACCATGTAGGCGGTATCACAATACCATCTTGTGCTGGCTGGCCTGTCAACTGCTGCTGCACCTGACCCAGTGTTGTGCCTGCACTCTTAGGCATGTCCGCAGGCAGGCTGCCCACTGCTGACAGCATGGCACCATCAGTGCAGCTGCCCACACTGTGGTTGCCCACCAGCAGTTCTAGTTGTATCTGCTGGCTGCTCATGGTGTCATGTGCCACATGCCTGTGGATGCCAACCCGCTGGAAGGCCTCCACATAAGCTGCATGCCGCTGCTGTAACCTGCCCTGCCTCACTGCCGTCTGCAGCGGCACCTTGGACTGCTGCACCAGCACTGCTTCCCCAAGGCCAGGCAAGGCGCGCTGCAAGTTGGCCCTCATAAAGGGCTTCCATGCAGCGCGCCTGGGATGCAGCAGCGCTGCTGCTGTGCGTGCTTGCATTGCTGCTGCATGCGCTCTGGCCACTTGTTGCATGTTTTGCTGTGCCTTTCATGCTGTTAGCCTGCATATGCTGCATGCCCCGCCTATAACCTGCTGCCTGCTTGCTGCATGTTCTGCCCTGCCCTGCATGCTGCCAGCCTGCACACGCATCTGCATGCCCTGCCTAACATGTACGAACCACTTGCCCCCTAACCCTACCCTCCTTGCCGTGCCTGCCTGCCAGTTCTTGCTCCCTGCTGCCGGCCGTGTTGCCGTGTTGTGGATGTTGCGCGTGGTGTGCCGTTGCGGGGGGGGGGGGGGGGAGAGTGGCGCCGCAGTGGGGGCTAGCGGCCACAGCACCGCCGCGCGTTGTAATTCCTAAGCCACACCCTGCTGACTCATTCCAGTGGGTCAGCGGTGGCATACACTTGGCATGCCTTCCGCAAAGCACATGGCGGGCGGTGCTGCACAGCCTTCTGCAGGGTCGAGTCCATCACTGTCAGCTCGCTTGTTGTCACTGCCTCCACCGCCACCTGGATATGGCAAGATTTAAGCGGGACAATCCGAGGCTGCTGCAGTGCCTCACGGCCGGTGAGCCAGGGCGGGCAGATGTGGCAGCTAGTGACTCGTGACGGTGATGCTGCATGGCGGCTGCCGAGGCGATGCCTGCTCAAATGGTCAAGCACTGAGGCCTGACGACTGGTGGACAGCTCTGCAGCAATGCGCATGACACGTTTGCACTGCTGCTGCCTGCAGGCGCAAGGCAGGGAGACCACCGCCATGACGACGTCATGATGACAAGGCGGTCCACGCAGCGCCCGGCCACCAGACCTTGCTCGGCGACGCTGCCCCGTGCAAGCGGGCCAGGGCTGGTGATGTGTGCCAGCCTCCATGCCTCAGGGAGAGGAGAGGGGGTGTCCAGAACACATGCCCGCCAGCATGCGTCAGGTGAGGGGGCTGCAGGTCTCCGCAGGCTGCTGCAATACGTTGGGCTGCAGTGCTGTCCATATTGATGTGTAAGTACTGTGTATCGCGCCCAAGTTGCACGTCAGCACACATTCTGGTCTAGCACTGCAGAGGCAATGCCTGCAGTCACGATCTGTGCATCCCAGCGCAGCCGTCAGTTTCAGCAGTGCATTGCTGAGGAGGCTTCCGGCTGTGCTGCCCTGTCGCTGCTGCAGGCCATGCGGTGACCTGTCCAAGCGGCCCGCAGCACATCACCAGCTGCGTGTCAATGGCCTACCGAGCAGCACAGCCAAACTGGCCACTGTCCGCGCCATCGCCAGCCACCACTTGGTAACAGCGCAATGTATGTGGTAATGCATGTGCCTGCGCACGCAGCCGCTTGCCATGCTGTGGACTGATGTGCCAGCTGCTAGTGGCACAGTGATGCATGCTGCGTGCTTGCTTCGCTGAACGTTCATGTTTTACGCAACAAGGGTTGGGCAGCCAATGATGCTGCACACAGCAGCCGTGCTAGGGGGCGTGCAGCATACAGGATGCCTGGTCACGAACAGCTGTGCAGCAGTGCGCATGACACGCCTGCACTGCTGCTGCCTGCAGGCCCAAGGCACGAGGCGACCGCTGATGGTGGCGCCATGAAGCACAAGGCGGCCCACGGCAGCGCCCAGCCACCAGACCTTGCGCAACGACACTGCGCCGTACAAGCGGCCCAGGGCTGGAGATGCATGCCCCCATCAGCCTCCATGCTTCAGGGAGAACAGGGGTTGTCCTGGATACACGCCCGCCAGCATGCGTCAGGTGAGGGGGCTGCAGGTCTCCGCAGGCTGCTGCAGTATGTCGGGCTGTAGCAGTGGTGATGTCCATGATTCTATGTGCATGTTGTTCCACGCCCAAGTTGCACTTCAGCACACATTCTGGTCTAGCACTGCAGATGCAATGCCTGCAGTTATCACCTATGTAACTCAACGCAGTCATCAGATTCATAAGTGCATCGCTGATAAGTCTTGCTGCTGCGCTGCCCTGCCGCTGCTGCAGGCCATGCGGTGGCCTGTGCAAGCTACCAGCAGCTGAAGGGCCTGCCAAGCAGTACAAGCGCACTGGCAACGTTGGCGCCAGTGCCGGCCATCACTTGGGCGTTGTGCGACGTGTGTGGTGCGTCACCCTTTCGAGACAAGGTGTCAATCAAGCTGAAGCATGCGCCTGTACAAGGCGCAGCATGCCACGTTGCTGACACAAGTGCCAGTCGCCTGTGGCGCAGTGGCGCATGCTGCAGTTCGCTTCAGCGTTGCATGGCATTCAGGTTCTACGCAGCAAGGGCTGCGGAGCCATTCACGCTGCACACAGCAGCTGTGCTACATTGCGTGTGGCATACAAATGTGTTGCTGTGAAGTTCTGTCAGGAAGCACATAGCACATCACACTGCCATGTTATCATTACTTTTAGTGACAGTGTTGAGCCTGTTGGCCTGCCAGAAAGCCCTCTTGTAGGCTGCTTGTGCTGCCAGCTACCTCAAATGCATGGTCTTTTGGCTATTGTGATGGTATTGGCTCTGTGTTGAAAGACAAAATGGAAAAAAGCAAAAAACAGCAAATAATCAAAGGTGGTCTCTCTTCTAAAGGTAGCGGTGTTCAGCAGCTCAATAGCGGCTGCTTGGATCATGCATGAAATTGCGCAGGCGCTGCTGAAGCGACCTGGGCCTTCAAGGCCAGTGGTGGTGTCATGTTAGGACCGGTGATTGTATCTTGAAGTTGCTTGCAGTGATGAATGCAACCATGCTAGTAGTTTTGTTGGCGGACACCTGGGCAGTATGGCTGCTCTGCACCAGGCCTGCTGCCAACGGCGCACTATGTTGGTCTGCCTGCCTGCCTGCCTGCCTGCCTTGCTGGCTTTTGAGCACAGGCATTAGTGGCGGCAGCCCAGCACAGCAGGTGCTTGGCGGCTGACGTATTGTATTCTTACGTTCTGGACTGGCTGGCTAGTAAGCAGCATCATGATTTAACAGTACACTACTGTTAGCAGGCGGTGTTGTATTGCATGACGAGCGTGCATTTGCCGCTCTTATTTTTGTTACCAATGGGGTGGTGACGGTGACTGTGTGTCCTGTTGTGTGTCCTGTTGACGTGGCAGCAGCTCCATTGCTACATGCAGTCGTCTGTTGGTCAGAGCAGGAACCAGCTGCAGCTCAGTGATAATTGGTGGTGGTCATCTTCTTCATCACGCTTATTGCGGATGCATAACGGTCGTATGCCGCGGATGCATAACGGTCGTATGCCTGGCCCTGATGGACTGCGGGGCGAGCTTTTCAAGGGAGCTTATGAAGCCTATGTCACCAGCGAAGGGTATCAGAAGCATGTGTATCTATTACATGAGGATTTGAGTGAGTTGTTCTCGGCAGTGTATAAGTGTGGCCAGGGGCCGGGCGTTTGGTGTTCTGCGTACCTGTCAGCTGTGTTCAAAAAAGGCGACCCTAGTGTACTGGACAACTATCGCGGCATTGCTGTCGGCTCTGTGATGGGCAAAATGTTCAGCATGCTGATTGAGAAGAGGCTTTCAGCTTATTGTGAACAGCATGGGTTCCGAGCCTGGGGTCAGGCAGGCTTTAGGGAGAGGCATAGGACGTGTGACCATGTGTTTGTGTTGAAGCACCTTGTGGATCGTAGCCGCTTACGCGGCCACCAGCTGTTTGCTTGCTTTGTCGACTTCAAGAAGGCGTATGACTTGGTGCGGCGTGATCTTCTCATGCGATGCTTAGCAGACATTGGTCTGCGTGGCAACATATTGACAGCGATTGTATCTATGTACTGGAATGCACCCATGGTCACAAAGATGGCTGGCAATGTCGGACAGCCCTTTGACAGTACCCGTGGAGTAAAGCAAGGGGACCCCCTCTCCCCTTTGCTTTTTGGCATTTTCATTGATCGAGTCGAGCAGTGGCTCAGCGACCGTTGTGGGGCATGTGGTACTGCTCTAGGCAACAGGATGGTGAGGCTCTTGCTGTATGCTGATGATTTGGTACTGCTGGCAGAAACGTCTCACAAACTGCAGCAGTTATTGGATGCTTTGCAGTCCTTCTGTAGCGAGTATGATATGCAGGTGAATGTGGGCAAAACGGAGATAGTGGTGTTTGGCAAGCGCAAGTATACCGGTGCAGCAGTATGGCAGTACCAGGGGCAACAGGTGCCTGTGTCAGATCAGTTCAAATACCTGGGTGTTCAGTTTCATGCCACCCGAGGTGTGTCTGCTTGCACGGAGGCTCTAGCAGCTGCAGGCAGCAGGGCAATGTGGGCAATGTTGGCTCGGTGCAAGGAGCATGGCGTCAGCAACCTGTCAATGCAAGTGCAATTGTTCAACACGCTGGTGTCCCCAATTTTATGCTACTGCTCAGAGGTCTGGGGTCCAGCTCTGCTGAGACAACCTGGATCTGGTGCTGCTTTGGTCGGCAAGTTGCAGGACAATGTGATTAGCAGAGTCCAGTATATTTTTCTGCGCACTATTGCAGGTCGTGTCCGCAAATCAACTTGCCGCATGCTTTTATCGAGGGAGTTTGGTGCCCAACCTTTGGTGTGTACTTGGTTGCGTGCAGCTTTAGCTATGTGGAACAGGGCTGTGGAATTGGGTGATGCTTCCTTGTTGGGGCGCGCAATGCGTGAGAATTTGCGGTTGTCTCAGACGTCGAGCAGTAATAGTTTATGGTGCAGGCAGTTACAGAGTGTGCTGTCTTATACACATGATCATTCCCGGCAGTTGACTGCGGTTATGCCGCGGCTGCAAAGCTTTGTGGATCTGGATGCCAAAGTAGTATTAAGTGCATTTGAGGGGTGTTTGTATCAGCAGTGGCAGGGATGCTCGCAGAATCCACGTGATGCCGTCACCGGGGCTGGAATTTACAGTACATATGAACGATGGTTTGCTGCTTGCTCGGGTGATAACTTGCAGTCTGTGCGTCCTGAGTCTTGGTGCCCCCAATATGTCTTGCAGACCGCTGGGCTCAACAGGGAGCATGTTGGTTCTCTGGCTCGGTTTCGACTTGGTGCCCATGATCTGCGTGTATGCACTGGTAGGTGGCACCGTCCGCCTTTGGTGCGGTCTGATCGAACATGCCAACGCCCTGGATGCCACTTGGGTCAGGTCGAGGACGAGTTTCACATGGTTTTTGAGTGTCCTTTGTACGCGCCAGTTCGCGAGCGTTTTGCTTGCCTTTTTGAACCATTTGGAGGTTTGTCGCATACGTGGGGTAGTATAGCCTCTTGTCAGCCAGGTGGTTCGCATATGATGACCTTTATGCGGCAACAACCTGCTCTTGTGGCTGCCTTCGTGCATTGTTGCTATTTGGTGCGCTGCCACCCGGAGGCGGACCCTGAGTCCTTCTTGTCTTCGGTTTCTGTCGCTCAAGCGATCGATGCAGCGGACGAATTTTTCTCTGCTGACTCTTCTGTTTGTTCTGATGACGATGATATATTCTATGAGGTCTCCCCCCCCAATGAGCCTCTCGTTGGCTCCTGAATGGGGTTCCCACTCCTTGTTGGGTGGAGCATGTAATGTAATGTAATGTATGTTATAATCTTCAAAATGTAGCAGTGCCAGCAGCTCAGTGGTCCAGCAGATCAATAGCGGCTGCTTGGTATATGCATGAGGTGGCGCAGGCGCTGGTGAAGCGACCTGGGCCTTGGTGGTATCATTCAAAGAGGGTGGCTGCACTTTCAGATTGCTTGCAGTTGTTGGAAGGGGTTGAAGCCGCACCTCAACCAGTTTCTTTGCAGCTAAGTGCTGCCGGTATCATCATCATCATCATCATAGTACGCATTCAAGCCATAGCATCAGCGCCATCGGCCCCGCGCCCCACCGGGGCGGAAAGAGGAGGGAGCACTGCTCCAGAATGTTTGAAACTGCCGGTATCATGTTTGAACACGTATGTAGAAGTGGGTGCACATTATCACCACCAGCCCACACTGCCGGCAGTGATGAGCAAGGCGAAGTTTGTGAGAGCACCAACTTAGACAGACATGTTGATTTGATGACTGCGATCAACGGCTTAGGTGTTGCAACTGTCTGACCTGACGGTTTGCTGGCTCTGCCAGTGCTGATTGTGCTGTGTGGTGCTGTCAAGGCGTGTTTGCAATGGTAGAAGCACCCAGGGTTGATGTACATGGATGTCAGCTAGGATTATTTGTCACGTGTATTGAGGCTGCAGCACAGAACTGGTGTACGGTGTTGGGTGGACTATGGATGTTGAGCACTTGTGGCGCTGGTTCAAGGCGCAGTGCTGTTGACTTTGGTAGTCGTCTTGTTGGCACATTTCGCCAACCACAGTTGCAGCAACAGTAGCTTAGGTGTGATGATGTTGTGTGTGAGATTGAACATCTATATTTAATGAATTATAAAGCTAGACCGTTAAAAATAGATATGAGGGTGGGCCAGTGGCCCTACTTTGGTAAATTGGTCATCGGTAGTAATGCCTTTACCTGCTATGTTCAGGCCTACCAATCGGGCTCGTACACCTGCCACCTGTCCTCAGCAGGGCCGCCGTCGCAGCGGTGACGGATCCAATACAGTGAGTCAATCTATATCACCCCTGTCAGACGGTCTGCGGATGTGCGGCATGAACTTGCCCGTCAGCCGGGACTGGTGAGCCATATCATCGCTGACGCAACACAAACACAAGGATTGTAGCGCACACCTGTGATGCTTTGCAACGCAAGTGATCGACAAACTGGCACGCTGTGCACAACATGGGATGTATGTCAACACAATTTACAACTCGACGAGGACTTGCACATGCTTTGTACTTGTAAATCACATGATTAGCGTGGCAGCAACTCATCATCATCGTACGTGCCTGCATGGTGCTGTTGCTGCATGCATAATGCCTGGATGATCCTGTGCTGCCCATTACATTCATCTAGTAGGTGGGTGACACAGCTTGACGTGTATGAGGCTTGTCATTTCCTTTGACAGCCACAAACGAGCTGCATGGGTTGTCAACCTGCCATATGCTGCACTGCCAGTAGATGTTGTCGCTGCTGGCACCTGACCACACGGGGTAGTCATACAGCCGCGCAGGCTTGAGGAGGTCGGCCCGCATCACGCGCACCACACCTTGGGGAGGCTCGTCGATGGCTGGCACCACCACAAAGCCCGCCTCCAAGTACCTGAAGGCCAGGTCAGGCGGCAGTCAGCACTTGGCACGCAGTTTCCAATGATGCTGTGCAAGCCAGCCGCCATGCCTTGCATGTGCAGCCATACAAAGGATTACATCCCTGTGCATACTACATTTGCACTGAAGCTGAGGCAAGCAGCACCATGTTGCCTTTCTGGTCCAGCGGTGCGTCTGCTGCAGTGCCCCAGCTCACCCCCGTGGAGGCACAGGCCGCCAGACAGACATTGCCAATGAGTTGATGCCAGCCCCTCCGCTGTCCCTGAACACCAACTGAAAGCGCTCAGGCAAGGCCACGGCAGGCAGCGCTCCGCCACCACCAGCATCCTGCGCGGACAGAAGAAGGTATGTGCGGGTGCGACTTTGCACAAAATTCACAACCAGCTGTGGCAACCTGTGGCACTACAAACCAGGTCACCGCTGGTGATACAACTGGGCAACTTCCAAACCCTGCAGCACCAGCGCAGCAGCTCTCACCTGCTGCTGAGCTACATCCCTGTACATGCTGACCGGCCGGGCAGGTGGCTCCCTGCCTGGCATGGCCACATCACCCAGTGCAGAGTACCCTGGGGGCCCAACGGGGCGCCAAACTGACAGGGGCCTTGCCCCTTGCCTGCTGGACTGCCAGATGCGTTTGAAGTCCATGGAAAGCATCACCTCAGGCATCTCCTGGTCACTCTGAGGGTGGCAGAAGAGCAAATCAGCAGGCAGCATCCAGCCACATGTACAGTACGCAAGCAAAGCAGCCAGAGCGCAGTTAATAAGCATATAGATGGGGCAGGTAATCATGTAGTCATGAAGGTATGAGCAAATAAATTAATATATGAAAACATAAGTGAATGATTGATGGGATGGCAAAACCAATTGGATGGGAGGATGAATGGATACAGGAGTGTCTGAAGGAACACATCAAAACGCATGAACGAATGAATGAATAGATGAATAGATTGGTGACCGACTGACTGACTGAACATCAATAGATTGATGACCAACTGACTGACGGAACAAGTGAACGACTGGTTGCTGCCACCACCACACCTGCTGCTCAGCCGCCAAAACGGGCGTGACCTTCCAGCCACGTGCCTCCCTGCGGGGCTGCAGGTAGTACTTGGTGCGCGCTGCAGTCAGCGCCTCATACAGCTGACTGGCCTGAAGGGGATGATCACACAACAGAGGAGTGCAGCAGAACCTTTACATGCAGTAGAGTGTTGGTGGCAAGGGCACCAGGTGCAGCTACATAGCCATGGCTGAGATTGGGCAGGTTCCTGCAGCACCGCATGCAGCATGCACAGCACCGCCACGCAGCTGCCCCCGCAGAACGCTGCTGTACCTGGTTGTTGGGGCTGCAGCGCACGTCGTGCACCAGCACGTCCGTGTCCTCGCTGCGGTACTTCCTGTGCACGATGATGCCGTCAGCAGGCGCCCCTGCCTGCTGCCTGTGGTAGGCCAGCTCCACGGACAGCATCTGGTCCCACGTCAGCTGCCACAACAGCCGCCCAGCCGGCACAGCGTCAGCCTGCAGCCATTCATCAGCAGGATGCTGTTGTGATGATGCCTGGGATGATGATGTTCAGCCAATACCTGGCATTGACTTCAGACAACTAGGCTGAAGGTGATGCTAAGCACACTTCACAGGTGTCAGTGACCAGGCCAGCAAGGCCCACACGCACAACTGTTGCTCTGCTTTGGCTGTATGGCCAGCGTGCACACAAGCTTGCCTGCATCATGTGCTGGGCACTTACGCTGGACACGTGCCCCGCCTCTGCTTCTGCCACCAGGCCCGCAAAGGCCTCAGAAGCGACCATGAGCAGGCGGACGTTGGTGATGATGGACACGCTGCCCCCAGGCAGCGTCATGTGCGTCTCATAGCTGTCGCTCAGAGCCTCCCTGCCCCTGCCGTATCCCAGCAGGCCTGCTCCTGAGCCCTTGACCAGACTGTTCATGGGCGCAGCGCCGCAGTTGTGCAGCAGCGCCAGGCCCATGGCTGAGCCCAACGCGTAAGGCGTCAACACACGGTCGCCGCGAATACAGCGCGGCAAGCGCCGTCGCCTGCTGGCCCGCAGTTCAGCGCCCGTCAGCATGTCCTTGGCCTGTAGCTCAGCAGCAGAAGATCACAAGTACATCAAAGGGTGCAGCAGGCGGCTAAGCGGTGCAAGGCAGTTGTTTGTTAAAAAAAGTTGAGCATTGCTGGCGTAGGTTGTTGCATACGCTGCTATGCATGTGCACTTTGCGCCAATCACTTGTCCTGCCCTTTTATGCCGCGCATCTCACCCAACCTAGGAACGGAAGCCCTGAATGCTCTTGATGCAGTAAGCTTAGGTTGCTCCGTTCCCCTGCTGCCGCCCAGCACTCACCTCCTTCACTGACGCGTCCAGGCCTTCAGTCACCTTGGAGATGCCTGACAGCGCCCCGCCAATGATCTGGCCGGGCACGCCCACCAAGCCCTTGCCCATGCCCTTCATCAACCCCAGCATGCCACCAGTTTTGGCACCGGCAAGCGGGTCAGCCACTATGCCTGTCACACCCTTCAGCAGGCCCTCGCCAAAGGTCTTGCCCCCTTCCATGATGCCCTGGCTCACACCAGACATGCGCTCGCCGCCGCCTGCGCCCCCCAGCGCGCCAGTGGAGGTGCCAGTGATGGCGCTGGTGATGTTGCTGCCGACGGCCAGCAGCTTGCTGGTGGTGCCTAGCACGCCATAAGACCTGCAGCCAGGCACAACACGGCACCCATGCGCTGCCATGTGATGCGCAACTGACAAGCTGATCCACGGTTACACATGGTGAGCAGGCAGGCACCTGGCATGCTGCTTGCAGCAACAAGCGGAATTGCGTGTACGGATGGGACTGCACGTGTCTGCATGCAGCTGATGCAAGGATGCATCCGGGCACCTGCACACCCAGCAGCTGACCCTTGGGCCCGGCCCTGCAGCCGCACCTGAACACGTTGAGCGTGATGAGCAGCGCCTGCGCCTGCAGCGCCTTGGCCGCGTGCCCCAGCAGCGCGCTGCGCGCCTCGCGGATGCCCTCCCGCTCCAGCCCCGGCAGCGTGAGCTGCAGGTCGTCCAGGTTGAGCATGTCCCCCAGCGTGTTGAAGAGCCACATCTGGTTGGCCCAGCGGGGGCGGGTGGTTTTGTCGGTGCGGAAGCTCACGCGCAGCGGCAGGTCGTCCAGCGACAGCAGGTCCACCTGGATGGAGCGGCCGGCGAGGGCAGCAGCCAATGCGCATTGGCAGGGGGCTGCTGGAGGAGCAGTTGGTGGTGCGAGTGTGGAGCAGTGCCTAGTGGTGCACGCGGTGGCAGTCAATTCCAGACATACAAAGGCAACAACAACTGCCCTTAGCATGCCTGCACAGGTCATCGACAATGCACATGTTGTAGAATGCAGCGCCGGCATTTACAACAACACTGTCCTCCTCCCGATTACTCTCACCTGCAGTGGCAGGTCAGCACTGGCCACCTGCTGCATTGCTGAGCTGCCCTGGCCAGCAGCAGCACTTCCTGCAGCCTGGCCAGCGCTAGCACCTGGCAGGTTGCCGCTGCTAGGGCCACCAGCAAGGCGGCCCCTGCTGGTACTGCCGGCCTTGGAGCCCGCCAGACTAGTGCTGCCGCCATTGCCCACTGCCTTGCCTGCGCTGCTGCTGCCGCTGCTGCTGCTGCCTACCATGCTGCTGCTGCTTGTTGCTGCCAGGCCTTGGCTGAAGCTGTAGAGCCGCCAGAGCAGCGTCTCGCTCAGCGCCAGACGCAGCGCAGCAATGCGGCCGCAGATGGTTGGCGTGTACAGCGCGCCCCTGTAGCGTGAGGGCTGGCTGACCTGCGTGAAAAACAGCAGCGGGTCTGCACGGCTGTCCTCCAGCACCGTCTTGTCTGCCGGCAGCAGCAGCACGGGGAAGGGGCTGCCGTGCAGCATGTCATCCATCTGGGCCAGGTTCAGCCGCACCAGCAGCTGCGGGGCAAGCCGCAAGACAGCAGAGCAGCAAGCGCAGCAATGGTGTTACAAGCAGCCTTCCTCGCTGGGTGGTTGCATCAGCGTGGTGGCAGTACGGGGCGAGGCCAGCCTTGCAGTCGCAGGCATCAACATGTTGACACGCTGGTTGAGCAGAGTTGCGGCTGCACAACGACATCACAGCTACCCCCTGCGTGGCAACTGCAGCAGAGGCGTGCAGCCTGGGGCTCCACGCCTCGCACCTGGTTGTAGCTGGCGCCCGCGCTGTTGCCCGTGGTGTACTCCAGGGTGAGGCCGTCCAGGGTGAGCAGCAGCAGCTCCTGGGGCCGGCCGTCCACCAGGGACAGGTCCATGGCAGGTATCTCGACAGACAGGTGCACGGATGCTGCAGGAGACAGGCGCGCCTGGGGCGGTTGGGCAGGGGCCGAACCAACAAAGTCAGCAAACACAGCACGCAGCAGGCAGCAGCATCAGTGAGCAAGCATGCCGTGCTGCACCCAGCAGCAGCTGATGCCCAACAGCAGCTGATATTGAGGCGGCTGCTGTCAGCATATCAATTTGGTGTTGCGATCTTAGCAACAGCAAGTGCACTATGTTCATAAAGTGCAACAGAGTTGCTGACGAGTGCCCCGTCAAACATTCTTGCACAGCGGACGCCTCCCCCCCCCCCACGCACCTGGTCCTGGCCTGCAATGCAGGCCGCCAGCCGCAGCTGGTTCATGCTGACTGAGGCAGGCTTGGGCAGCACCCGCAGCAGGCGGTCAGTCTGGCTGCGCCCCACCGACACGCTGCCGGTGCCAGGCACCTCGCAGGGGCCAGCAGGGGCCATCACAGACTCGAGCAGTGGCAGCACCTGGGCATGATGCACCAGGAGGGACAGAATGCTGGGTTCAGCAGGTGTCACAGCAGTTTAAGGCAGCAAACGAGACACTGCTGATTCCTGTCAGCGCAACAGCGCAGCCGCAGTAGTGCTGATTCAAGTGCAGGCAACAGCATGCAAGTGTACAGGGAGGCTGTTCTGGGCATATATGCAGTACCCAACAATGTCAGCATGTTGCCGTAGGGGTTGAAGCAAGCATGGGCAACCAGCCCCCCAGCCGCCTCACCTGGGCCAATGCCTGCGCCTTGCCACCTGCTATGGCAAACGTCGCAGGCAGCTCTGCACCTTGTGCGCCGCCGCCGCTGCTGCTACCGCGCTTGCCTGCTGCCTGTGAGATGGCTAGGCCTGAGCTGTCAGTGTCCAGGCTGCACACTGCCGACCCGCTGGTGGCTGGGTCATGGTCCCGCAGCTCCACCTCCCCACTGCCAGGCAGGGCGGCGCTGCTGCTGCTGTCCCCGCCCGAGGCTGCTGAGCCTGCACTGGGCAGGCCACCCAGCCCGCCAGCTGGCTGCCAGCAGCACCAGCGCCGCGCCCGAGAAGGGCCGGCAGCAGCTGCCATGCTGCCCTGGGCGTGGCCTGCCTGTAGCTGATGGGCGCTGCTGTGCAGTTCATCAGGCACTGCTGCGGCTCACCGCCGAGGGACTGCAGCACCAGATGCAGGCAGCCGGGTGCAGGCATCTCCACGGCCAGGTTGAGCGTCACTGCCAGGTACTCCAGCAGCCCCCCCTCGGTGCGCTTGGCCACGTGCACCAGCAGCGGCTTGGTGGCCACAGCCGGCTCAGGCAGGGCAGGACTGCTGCTGTTGCTGCTGCTGCTGCTGCGGTCACTCCCACCGCTGCCGGGCCTGGTGGGCAGTGGTGGTCTACCTCCAGCTGCTGCTGTCGCTGCTGCAGCCGCTGACTTGGCTTGCTGCTGCTGCTCCTGAGGGAACTGCTGCAGTAACGAGTCGAAGGCTGCATAGGCAGCAGCAAGACTGGCTTCGTTCACGGGCTGCGCCTCGCCAGGGTGCCCAGGCGGTACAGTGGCAGCAGCACCTGCAGCACCCCTGTGGCTGGGTAGTCCACCTTGAAGGCCTCGGACCACATCACAGGGTCGGCGGCCTCAAGTGTGTTGGACGCAGCAGCAGCTGCTGCATCAGCACCCAACACTGCTGGTGTTGGCGGCAGCGTCACCAGCAGCAGACGCCGCAGGCAGCCTTGTGGCCATGACAGCGGCACAGCCAATGACCCTGCTCGCAACACGAGCGTTGCATCCCGCACTGGTGTCGCGCTGGCTGCTGTCGGCGGAGTCCGCTGCTGCTCTGTTGCAGCTGTTCGGCCTGCTGCGTCGGCCATGAACCACGCGCCTGGGGTGGCACTGCCTCTGCTGGACGACCTGGGCCCCCTGACGCTGCGCCCAGGCCGGTGCCCAGAGCCCTCCAGATGGGCTCAGGCTGCACCAGGTGCAGCGTGTAGCCGGTGCGGTTGCTGACCACCATGTGGGGGTCCAGCCGCACCACTGTGGACAGCGGCAGGCTGCTGCCGGCCGACTCGATGCGCACGGTGATGTCGTACACGCAGCCGTCCCTGCACTTGGCGCGCAGCAGCACAGGCTCGGTAGCGCGGCAGCCGCGCCACAGCCTCTGCCACTGGCGCAGCAGCCTCGCCAGCGCTCCCTGGGCCCGCACCCTCGCCCCCCGCTGCTGCCAGCACCAGCGGCGAGCTCCACCTGCTGCCCATGATGCTGATCACGGCAGCCCACTGCTGCACAACGCCGCTGGACAGACCAGCCTGCTCAAGGTTGGTGCTGATGCCAGCGCGCGGAACACCCAACTGGCTGCCGCTGCCGCTGCCGCGCCGGCACTGCCGCGATTCCAGCCTGACCCCATCAGGACCCTCCCCTGGAAATGACAACAGCTCCACGCTGTTGCCCATGATGGTGACGTGGCTGCCCGGCCGCGTGACGTGGCTGTACGCCTCCGTGTCCACCAGCCGCAGCTGGCCGCCCGCAGCGCCGCCCGCGCCCAGCGGGCCGCCCTCACCAAGCCCCGGCCGGCGCATCGCCAGGGGCTGCCGGGCCGCCGCCCTCGCCACTTACGGTGGTGGCATGGGGAACGATGCCGATGGAGATTGGCAGCTGCGTGCCATTCACCACCCACACCGGCACAGACATGGACAGCAGGAGCGGCCGGCCCTGTGCCAGTGCGGCGCCGTAGCTCATGCGCCAGGCATCAGTGGAGGCATCTGCCATGGCTGCTGCCGCTAGCGCACTGCTGTTACTGCTGCCTGCTGCGGTAGCTCTTGCTGCCGGCTGCCCTGATGCGCTGAGAGTCCAGCAGCTCTGTGTCGAGCTGGCGCTGCAGGGCAATGCGGCAGGCGCGTGTTGCTGGCCTGGCTGTTGCCATAATGACACGCAGAAAGCTGTCAGGCAGCAAGCGGGCAGCAGACTCCACACCTGCAGTCGTGACCACATGCCAGCAGTGGAGCATGCCGCAGTGTGATTGCTCCCAGTTTTTTAGACAAGGCACCACTCTTGCTTGTGCAGAGCACAGCCGCACAGATAGGTGCCTGGCCATGCACACATGTGGCGACGGTTGCCGAGCTGTAAAGGCTTGCACACACGCATGCAACTGCCTGACATGAGCCCCACCAAACAGCTGGGCATCCAGCGCAGCTGCTGCCGGCTTGTGCGGTGCCCACCTGCTGTGCTGCTGAGGTAGCCCTCGCTGACCAGCACGGCTCAGGCTCGCCCCACTCGGCACCCTCAGGGTGGAAGTCAGGCACACCTGGGCAGGGGCAGGGGCAGGGCAGGGGCGACGGGCAGGGGTGAGGGCAGGGGCAACGGGCAGCCAAGCACCAGGTAGCAGGCAGCAGTCACCTTGCGCCAGCCTCACGCGTCATGTTGGGCAGCTGCAGCTGCAGCATGGGCTGCAGCACCACAACGAAGCACACATGGGCATGCCAACAGCAGCCTGCACACTCAAGGACGCAAGCTGTTGAGCCATCGTCCCGCCCACCTGCTGCCTCATCAACAGAGTAGACGTTGCGCTGGCACCACCCGCCAGGTGGCCCTGCTGGCGCATCGCCAGCGCCCCGCCACGCGCGGCACGCTCCCACAGCACGTAGTGGCCAGCCACCGGCAGGTCGTTGCGCAGCGTGAGCGGCGGCTGCGCGGTGACGCTCCAGTCGCTCAGCACGTCCACGCCGCCCTGCAGCACCAGCTCGCTGGCCTCACAGCAGGTGCTGAACCAGCACGACGGAGCGGCGGCGGCAGCCTTGATCGGACTGCTGCTTGGAGCAGGCGCGCCGCTGCTGCTGCTGCTGGCTGGGCCTGGCGCTGGCGCCTCTCCAGCAGGCTGGCCCAGGCCTGTGCAGCAGAGCAGGCGCGAGCTGCCGTCCTCCATGCTGGCCAGTTGCACGCTGTGCTGGCCGCTGCTGACTCCGTAGCTCCATGCATGTGACGGCAGGCCATCAGCGCCTGCTGGCAGGGCCGCCGGGTGCAGCACAGGCCGCAGCTGCAGCTGCTTGTTGTCTGCGCGCCAGTCTTGGGGCATGGGCAGGCTGCCCGCCAGGCTCAACACGACCCAGCACCTGCAGGCGGCAGCGCGGCACATGAACACGCAGATGACGCGCTGGACA
>JACERP010000582.1:0-49611 GCA_014080715.1 Scenedesmus sp. NREL 46B-D3
GCCCTCAAAGGGAAGCGCAGCTGCGGTCTTACATTTTTGTTTGGTGAGCAGCGACATCTGTGATGTCAGGCTGCTGCCTGCATGGCAGCGCTGCCATGGCACCAGTCCTGAAGAGACACAGCTGTGCTGTGTTGATGTCTTCGGCAGCGTTGCAGGCGCCAAATGTG
The DNA here is from genome assembly GCA_014080715.1 of Scenedesmus sp. NREL 46B-D3. NCBI lineage: Eukaryota > Viridiplantae > Chlorophyta > Chlorophyceae > Sphaeropleales > Scenedesmaceae > Scenedesmus > Scenedesmus sp. NREL 46B-D3. The sequence continues at coordinate 168 of JACERP010000582.1, forward strand.
ATGCGCAATCGTGCGCTCAAGGGCGAGACTTCCAACATTGCACAGCTCTTCGCAGCAGCTTGATGCTTTCTTGCCACGACGGCTTGCTTGCAGGCATCAGTGGCCGGCAGCTGCTGCTGCTGCAGCAGTGGAAGAACTGCTGCTGTTGTCGCGTCACGCAGTTTCAGCTCATTGCATCTTCGCATTTGGTCCATGCAGGTTCTCAGGGCCAGCGATCTTGGCCAGCGCGCCTGGCTCCTGCAGCAGCTGCAGCGCCAGACCAGCCATCAGCAGCCACACAGCAGCGGCGCAGGTCCCGCAGAGCATCAGTAACGCCTGCTGAGCCAAGTACGCCGGAGACTGGGGAGGCTGCCGGCACCGTAGCAGCAGCTGCGGCTGCCGCAGCAGCCCCCGGCAGCAAAGCCCCCGCAAAGCGCGGCCGCAAGGCCACAGCCATCAATGCAGCAGTACTAGCTGCAGCAGACGCTCCAAGCGCCGCTGCTGATGGTGATGCTGCACCCATCGCTGCCGCAGCTGCTGCAGCAGCCGCAGCAGCAGAGGAAAGCAGCAGCTGATCTGGGTGCGGCGGGAGGTCCAGCAGCAAAGCGCAGAGGCCGACCACGCAAAACCTCGGCAGCGCTGTCGCCGGCAGAGGCAACTCCAGCAGCAGCAGCAGCACCAGCGCCGTCTCCAGCAGTACGTGATGCAGCAGCACCCAAGAGGAGGGGCAGGCCTCGTGGTTCAACAAAGTCTCAGGCCCCTTCCAAAACAGCAGAGGAGCCTGGCCCTGCAGCAGCTGAAACACGTGCTGCTGAGGCTGAGCCTGCCAATGCTGCTGGCAGCACTGCTGCTAAGCGCGGTCGGAAGGGCAAGGCAGCTGCAACAGCAACACCAGCAGCTGCTGCAGCACCTGATGTAGAACCTGCAGCAGCTGCTGCTGACTCTGCGGCTGCACCTGCAGCTCCAGCACCAGCTGCTCCAGCAGCAGCCACCGCTAAGAAGGCCGGCAGGAAGGCGGGCAGCAAGGCACCTGCAGCAGCCGCACCACCCCGTGCTGCAGCTGCTGATGCAGGTGCTGATGCCCTTGCCACGGCCATCAGCGGCAGGATGCAGCAGCAGCAGGCACCTCCGTCACAGCAGCAGCAGCAGCAGCAGCAGCAGCCGTGGGCCGAAGGTGACTGGCATTGGTGGATGACCTGGGTGAACTCCCCTTTGAGGATGCTGAACCAGAACCAGTAGCAGCACCACTACCAGCAGCAGCACAGGGCAGAGGCAAGCGTGGTGGTGGCCGTGGCAGTGTGGGAGCAGCCACGGCAACCGCCGCCGCCGCCGCCGCAGCAGCAGCAGCAGCAGCAGGAAGAGGATTGGGAGTCTGCTGCTCTGCGGGGCCTGACAGGCGCCGGTGATGCTGACCTGTATGGCCTGGATGACGGTGACGAGGCTGATCTGTTCGACGATGATTTCGACTTTGTTGATGATGACGTGGCAGCTGATAGCGGCCTGGGTCTCAGCGCAGGCGCCAGCATCGGCCCAGCGCCTCACAGCGCAGGCACTGATCTGGTTGACGATTACCTGTTTGCAACGGGAAGATGGGCAGCCGTTTGACCCAGAGAGGGGCGGCTACATCCGCCCTCGCGCAGCTGGCGTCGGCGGCATCGGGGATGGTGACTTTGACATGTTTGACCTTGACTTTGACTTGGACTCGGGGCCTTGATGACGCGTTTGACCAGATGGGCGACCCGCTGGGCAGTTACATGGCAGATTTTGGCGCCGCGGGGCTTGGCGGGGACTTTGGTGGAGGGTTTGGTGGTGGCGGCGGGGGTGGTGGGCGCCAGCAAGGGGGTAGGGGTGGAGGGGTGACAGGGAGTGGGGCAGTGGCTGGAAGCCCAAGGGTGGCAGGAGTGACGGCGGCGCCCGTGGTGGTGGCAGGGGGTGGCGGCAGGTCCAGCAGCCGTACCAGCAGCAGCAGGATTGGAGGCGGTGGCAGTGGAGGAGGATTCCAGCAGCAGCAGCCGCAGCAGGAGTCGCAATGGCAGCAGCAGCAGTGGGGTGGCGGCAGGGGTGGCGGCGGCAGGGGTGGCGGCGGTAGGGGTGGCGGGCGGGGGCGGCAGGGGTGGTGGTAGGGGTGGTGGCTACAACTACGATCAGCAGCAGCAGTACCGGCAAGCTGGGCCGGCGCCGCTGCGCCAGCACAGCAGCAGACGTGGCAGCAGCAACGGCCGCAGCAGCAGCAGCAGCCGCAGCGTGAGGGGCAGGGGCAGGGACAACAGGGACAGCAGCAGCAGTCCTGGCAGCAGCAGGGTCGGCCTCGGCGCGTGCGCAAGGATGGGCAGTAGGGGCAGACGTATCGTGGCAAGCATGTATGTGTGGCTCCATCTCGCCGAATCGTGGTTCCTTCCTGCCGCCTCCTACGAGTAGCAGCCTTATCCTCATCATGTTGCCAAACCAAGCCAGCGGTAGCGTCTTGGTGTGGCTGCTTGACCAGCGTTGATGCACAATGTATGTTGTGGTTGTGCCAGACCCTTTTCATGATTGATGGCCCCTCGCTCACCGCCTGGTTGTTTGGTGATGCTTTGCACGGGGCGTGGCGTGGCTGCTTCAACCAGCACGAAACACTCTCTGATGGGAAAAATGAGTGCGTGCACACTCTTGATTAAATGCCATTCATCATCATCATCATCATCATCATCATATTACCCATTCAAGCCATAGCATCAGCGCCATCGGCCCCGTGCCCCACCCGGGCGGAAAGAGGAGGGAGCACTGCTCCAGAATGTTTGCATGCATTGCGCACATCCCAAGACTTGACAAGAAAAGCAGCAATACACGGTGACACCATCCGACATCTCAAGGATATCCCCAAACATCACAGCTTGGAGAGGCCCTTGCAGCGGGTCTGGTGTGATGTGGCCAGCGGCTCTGGTGTCATGCGGCCAGGCTCTCTGCTGTGGCATGCCCATTTTGCAGCTGCAGCTGTGCCTATTTGCATGGGTGGGTTGAGCGCGGCACACCCGCAGAGCATTTGTGAGGCAAGCAAGCAGAGTAACATGGTAACAAAGCTGGGTCATCCACTGATGCTCTGACTCAGACTCGGAGTCGTGCAACAAGTTGCATGAGCACATCTCCGTTTAAAACTCGTCCTATTACATCTGTTGCGCCTGTGATATGCGTACATGCTGTAAGAAGTAGCACTGAGACGCAGGCATGGTGGGTGTGTTTCTTGGCTGGGCTTGGCTCCCAGCTGAGGCTGGTTGCCCCGTGGGCTCTCTGCAACCCTCGTTTGGTGGTGCCGCCGTGCGCCACGTTGGAGCCTCTGCGGCGACCACGGCTTCTCTTGCGCCGCCGGTTGTGGCCACTGACCTGCCAACATGCTATGGTTGAACCAACGAGGAAGAAGGAAGGCTGGTGTGGGCCAGCGATGAGTCATTAACTAGAGCCACCATCGTGATGCCATTATCCCGGGTGTGCGCAGGCATGCCTGCTCTGATGCAGCTGCTTGCTGGTGGCAGGTGCCGAGAGACAGGGCTCGCAACCATCAGTTGGCACCTTCAACCATTCAGTCGACGGGCCTTGGCCGATATCGACCAGGTGGCCCTCAGTGGGTCTGTTCCAGGCCGGCAGGAGCACTCTGGCGGGAGATCAAGTCGAAACAACCCCTGCTCAGCGGCCGATGTTTTGACCAACCGGTGGAAGCCCCGCTCTACATTTTGTAAGACCGGAGCCGCGGCCGCCGCTCCTGAAATCGACCCGTCGATATGGTTGCAAGCCCTGCTGAGAGATGGTCAAACCACCAAACCGAAACTGCGGGTAAAACGACATTTTCATTGAACGTCAGTGCTTTAGGAGCCGGTGCACTGCTGACCATTGAGACTTGCAACTGCCGGTCAAGCTAGTGAATCAAGGTTGATTCAACGTATGTACACGTGATATTCAGGGCTCGCCATTAGGTTGCAGCTATGACATGGAATTCCTTCAAACATGAACTGTTACCGTTCACCGTAACTTGGAGCTCACCGACCCTGGGGCAGTACTGCTCTGTGCGTGCCCCGAACGCAACAAGCTGCACCAGAGCATTGCAAGCTGCTTCAGAGCATTCACAATTAATTGATACGCCACCTTGCTGAAGCATATCGTTAGCAACATTGCCATGACATCACGGACACGGTATCCAGTGATGCAGCAGTGCCGCCAGCTTGGTCATGCAGGCAAGGCTCTGAAACCAGATGAAGATGCATTGTGCTGATAGCATCTGTGCGTGGGTTGTGTTCAGTAGTGCTCGATACAATAACAAGCGCAGTATTCCTGCACTGTCTTCCGCATCAGGCGCTGCAATCAACATGAAACAATGGCCAGCTGCTGCACAATGCCTGCAACACCTTGCACAACAAACGTGCCAAGCAGCACCCCTGGCAGCACTACTACTAGTCGTAGCCGTCCTTGCAAAGTAACAGCCCAGGGCTGGGCTACTTCAGCAAGAGCTTGTCTGCGTGTCGAATAGGAGTTGCACACATACATACAAAAACTACCAACACCAGATTCTGAAGAATATGTCACCCAAACCTGCATGCACTTGGCAAAGACCACACTGTGTACTACGCGTATATCAAGCACAGCCCATTACGGCATGCAACTGAGCCAGCAGCTGAGTGCAGCTAGACTACTATGGATCAATGCTCAGCCGAATTGGGAGAGCACCAAAGATGGCAGGACGCAGGTTATTACTAGCAACACCTGCGGCTGCCCACAGTTAACAACAGACAAAGATCACAACACAATGACAACAAACACAGCAGATGCAGACCCCCCCCCAACACACACAACAACAGGACGTGCTGCCGCAGCACTTCTGATAGGCATGGATATAGAAGAATTGACACAATAATGCTGAAGGCTACGGACAATGTCACGTGGCAAAGGGAACGATTAGTAGCAGCACCTGTGCTGGAGACTATGCTTGATTCTTCAGGCTGGCTAGCCAAAGCCTGGGTGAATGCCAGTGCTACATCTTCATCTGGCGCTGCGCATGCACATGCATGCTGCCCTCCAGCAGCCGTCAGGCTATGCAGGCGATGCTGCACACCCAAAACCTGCAGCAGCTGCTGCTGCCACATCACAGGACAACACGGGAATTGCAAAAGCAACTGCGGTACTACTGTGGAAATACCACGTCCAAAGCCCAAGACAACATACCTTGCCCCAAGGGCTGAACCATGTTGCCACCCCACCCCAGGTGACCAATATTATGGTACTACAAGCTGCGGATGACATGCTACTACAATATCCGCTCCCCCCTTTGTCGTTGGACTGTGGCCTGCACACCAACTTAACAAGCCGTATCATGGAACACCCCTCAGATAGTATGTGGGAAGGCACGCACGAGGCATGCATGCAGCAAGCCAGGCGGCCCCCACACTGCAGCAAGCGTTGCTGATTGAAATAATACACCAGCAGTTTTACTTCAACAGCGGTTGCGACACTGCCAGAACAAGGGTGTGCGACAGCTGCAGCAGACAGTGCTGCCGCCCAGCTGCCAAACACACATTTAGTAGTAGTAACAGTGCTGAGGCCACGCACCGGTTTGCCCAATCATCAATCACACAGCCCAAGCTGGCTGGTACCACCCCTCCATGCGTGCAACACCTGCGCCATACACCCTCCTGCTCTACTAGGAGCACGGAACCCCCCACAAAGCCTGGCGAGATGTTGACAAAGGCCAGCAATGGACGCAAGCCAAAAGAACATTCCGCTGCGATACTTGTGAGAATGATCAGAGCGCGTGCACTCAAGCACGTGTCTGTTGCAAGCGCTGGCGTATCAATCAATGCTCAATGCGGGCTGCTGACCGTCACCGCTGGTGACAATGGACAGGGTGACAATGGCTTGCTGGCACAAATGCCGAGAGATGGTATGGTACACTGGCCTCACAGGGACCGCAGCAACCCCACACCAGCCTTGCCTGGGAGCCCTGTATACCCAACCGGCTTACCTCTGCTGCACCACTGCCATTTGAACGCAAGCAGAAGCCCAGCCGCTTCCGCTATGACCACAGTGACCTAGGATTAGCGGAAAATATTAGTGTAGTACCAGAGGTGCCATGTGGCTAGTACAACCTCCGTGCTCTCTCAAAGCCATGCACCAAAATGCAAAGCAGCAGCCGCACACAGCGTGTTGCATGTTCCATTGGGCACGGGCACAAACAACCGTCTGCCTTGCAGCTCTGCTGCCGCGTGCATGCAACACCCCCATGGCTAAAGCAGCCTGCACGCAGTGATGGAAGAAATAGTAGTAAGCTGCACAACGCAACACAACTCAATGGCATCTCTCAATACAATAACAGGAGGCCGCCAACCCCAAGCAGCCTGTCTCACTGTGCATGCACCAAAGCATGCAACAGCAACCATTAGTAGCGCAGAGGCAGGCCGTTGACGTGTCAGCTGACGACCAACGCCTCGCGGATTTGTGCAAGCAGGCACTGCCTCAGTGTAGGCAGCACAGGCGCACATCAGAGCACCACACTTTCTTTTTTGCGAAATTCACACCGCAGCAGGCAAGCATGTGCTCGGCCACCGAGGGCAATGATTGGTCGTGAATTTGACCCAAGCAATGAAGTCATCTGGCAGAACAGCGACAACAAAGATGTAGACACCTGCATCTACTACTGCGTGCAATGCTTGAACGGCTGGAAAGCACCCCATCTAGCCCAAAACTGCAGCACTTGCTGCCAGCCCACCCCACCCGTCGAGCTAGGGATGGGCCTAGTCAGCCACAAAATTTTGTGCCGCATCACACCTCAAGCCACCATCCGCTGCCACATGCCCAGATGCTGTACAGCTACGCAGATGCTGCGCATAGCTGCACAACCATCCACCAGTCCACATCACTCGTTCTCATACCCCCAAACCAGAGAGACCCAAGCACATGCGCAAGCACCCACATCCAAGGCAGAAAACACCCACATCCAACGCAACATGATAAATGCACACCCCTGATCTTTACTTGGCTGCCAGCGCCCCACATGGAACATGATGGTTGCTGCTGACTGCTGCGATGATTGTGTTGAGCAGCACACGGCGCAGCAGCACGCACAGTGTGAATCAGCACCGTAGCCTACATGCTCTGCTGATCAGTAGCCTTCCTTCCACGGCCTACACAGCACAGCCATGTCAACCCTGCCGAGGCAATTTGTGCATGTGGCTGACCAAACATGACATGCCATGATGCCGCAGCTGTGCATGCAATGCTGTGTCCTTCTTTCCCTTGAGGCAATCCAGCCGCAGCAGGCGCAGACAGTAAGCAAGCACTGCAGCAACAACAGGGACGCTTCATGGCATGAAGAAGCCGTGGCATCCGCCCTGAGGCTGCATAGCATATGCCGCACCCATTGATGCGTCAGTGTAGCTAGGCAGCCCTGCGCCTGGCCCACCCGCAGCAGCGGGCATCATCTGTGCTGCTGCAGCGGCCAGCAGCGCTGATGCTGTCTCCTGTGAAGCACACGGGTTGTTGGTTTGGAAGTGGGTGTTTGCGCCGCAGGCAGGAGTCAGCTCGTGCAAGCCCCCCACGACACCTGGTGCAGCTGATCCCTGCAATTGACTCAGCAGCATCGCCAGCAACGCCTGCGGATTGTTGCCGCCGTCGATGCCTGCAAACCCAAGCCCAGGTGGTGTGCTGTTGCTGTAGCCGTATGCTGCGCCTGCAGCTGCTTGAGGTTGCAGCACAGGGCTGCCCGCTGGATCCTCCATGCCTGGCAGGGACATGCTGCTGGCTGGGGAGAAATGCAGGGGCGGGTTCTGCTGCTGCTGCTGGTGGTGGTAGCTGTAACAGTCCAGTCCAAGAGCCAGCGGCTGACACACAGCAGGGTCGTTGAACAGCCTGCCGCCATGGACGATGGGGCTGATACTGCTGCTTAAGCCAGCAGATCCTGCTGCTGAGGCTGGTGCATAGCCACCTACTGCCCCAGCAGGCAGCATGCCAGGGGGATGCATTGCACAACGCAGCGCCTTGAGGCGCTGGTTGGCTGCCTCTGCTGCCGCTGCGGCCAGGGCTGCCTGCTGCATGTTGCTGCTGATCTCGTGTTCAAGCAGCAGCTGCATGTGCTGTGCTGAGTTGGGGCTGCCAAGGCTGTTGCCATCTGGCATAGGCAGCTGCTGCATCAGCGCCTGCAGCTGCTGCAGCTGCTGCTGCTCGTGCAGGTGCTGCTCCTGCTGCCTCATCAGCTCTTGCTGTCCCTCCAGCTGCTGTTTCAGCCGAGCCGCCAGCACCGCTGCCACAGCCGAGCCAGCCACTGTCTTACCACCCCTGCCACCACCCACTGGACTGGTGCCTGCCGCACCACTGTTGCTGGGGCTGAAGTTGCCGTCCATGCTGCTGCTGCTGAAGGAAGGCGTGTGCGACCTTGCCGCAGCACCTGGCCTGCTGATCACCTTGTTGACCACGTGCATTGCTGCTGGGGCAGCAGCAGGGCTCCCTAGTCCTGCCAGCATGCTGGAGCTTGGCCTCCGCTGGTGACTGTTGTTTTTTGTCGAAGCTGCTGCTGCTGCCCCAATGCTGCTGCTGGGTGGAGTGCTGCTGCGGCTGCTGATGCTGAAGCAGCTTACAATGCTGCCCTGCTGCAGCAGCCGAGGAGAAGACATGAAGCTGCTGCCACTGATGGTGCTGCTGCCGCTGGCACTGCTGCTGTTGCTGTTGATGGAGCTCACTCGCTCTACTGAGGGTGCCAGGGACAGTGCGCTGGCAATGCTGCTGCTGCCGCTGCCGACCATGTCTGGCTCCACGCTGCGCAGCTGCTCCTCGCTGTGGGCAAAGAAGCACGAAGACTTGCGGGGGCAGTCGGGGCCGTTGGTGCACATCTGTGTGCGGAACCTGCAGGCACAACAGGCAGCACAACACACAGCGGGGCATGTCAGCAAGCTGTGGTTGTAATGGTGCGTGTGGCAGCAGCATGTTGTGGCAGCGCAGAGAAGTGCTGGGATTAAAGCTGCGGCGAGCTGGAATGCTGCTTCTGAACTCCTGGCAGCAGACATTTATGTACCTGTTCAAGACTGACAGCTGAGATGCCGACTGTTGCTTACCTCCGTGGGTGCAGCCAGCGCTCAAACACGGTGTGAGAAAGGGGGCAGTCCAAGCCGCGTGGGCACTTGCCGTTCTTTTGCTGCAAGCATTGAAAAAAGCTGACAGTGAGCTGACATGGAAGTTGACCGAGCAGGCCTGCTGATGATGCACACATTGAAGCTGCAGGGCTTGCTGGTGACACAGCGCAACGCATGATACATGCGCAGGTGTACAGGTGGAAGTGAACAAGCCTGGCGTCAACTTGTGTGAGGCTGAGACAGCGCCTCCGTGTGACCTGTTTTCCTGCAAGCTGGCTCTCTACCTGTGTCGCAGGGCAGGCCTCTGGACTGTACTTGTAGACACGCACATCTCGCCGCACAGCCTTTTCTCCTGGATGTGCGAAGGGACACTTGTCTGTGTCGTGTGTGTCGGTCTGCAGGACAAAGAGCATACACATGAACGGCCTTGGCAGCTGCAAAATACCCAGGCACAACACCAGCAGGTGAGGCAACGGGTACGAGCACAGAAGAACCTGGTGTGTGTGCACTGGTGAAATGCAAACCTTGGTTTGCACCTCATAGATACTGCTACACGTGATAGTGAGCGGCTACTAGCGACTCACGTAGGTGCAGGGTGTCACCTTCCACTCGTAGCTGCAGCATCGTAGAGTTTGCAGCAGCAGGCGAGAAGAAAAACAGGTGAGGTGTGTAGGTGAACTGCTGTGCAGCCGCAGCACCCGCGGTATGCGCTTCATGCCGACACGCTGTGTTCAATCTGACGCGCTCTCCACAAGGGTACCCTAAAACCCAACAGCACGCACTTACATTTTAAAATTGTCTGAGTGGTATTTCGGGTCCTCCCAGTCATCTGCTGCAGCGATCCTCTCTGCTGTGTTGGAGGTCTTGGACGATGGCTGCCTTTCCACCAGCTGCCCAGTGCTACTTTGGTAGCACATTGTACAAAGGGACGTGTAAGCTAGCACCTTTGGAACCGTGACCTTGAGGGGTACGCTGGCAGGCTTACTACAAAGCTGTCTGTGTCAGCGTCCCGCCTTCTGATTTGCTCCTTCCACCTTTTGCAGCGACGAAGCATAGCTTTGATACACGGCGTGCAAGCTCGGTGAGCTATCAACTTCGCCATGTTATGATCACCCTACATTGGCCGGAGTAGTAGGATATCCGTTGGAGTATGGGTGCGAAGGAAAAGGTCCCCACGGGGTTGCCACGTGAGGGCTGTCCCTCGCTCAAAGTCGCGACCTGGCATCGTGTAAAAGGCCCGACTTCCACTAGGAGCGAGACAGACATTGTCCTCAGCAGGCAGTACAGTGTTGTACATCGCGAAAAGTCCACCTTCAGAGGTCCGCCGATGTCGATACCCAGAGCTGGACATGCAAGTGATTCGCACTGAAACTTGTGGTCACCTGCGCTCATCGCGGCCGCAACTCACCTGGTATAACTGCTGCTGCAGAAGAGCACAGCCGCTGTCACAACCGAGCTGCAGCACTGCCGAAGCAGGCATGGCAAGATGTCCTTGCTGTTGTGCCTCAGTGCCTTCAGTAGGAGCAGTAGCAGAAGCAGAAGCACTGTAATGTAGCTGTGTGCCTTGTAAGAAGTTCAACTGCAAGTTGCCTTCTGTATCACAGCTGCTGTTGTGCATGTCAGTAGAGAAGGGGTATTTATTGTACTAAGCGGCAGGAAATACATTTTGCAAAGCACAATGCAGCAAATGCGTTCAAGGCTCACATGCCAGGATGGGCCCTTTGCCGCCATGATGGCTGAACTGCATTTTATTGTTTATGCTTAGCTTAAAAGAACGAGTTTCAAACGGCTCATGGCTGTGTGATACATATGTATCCGATGCATCGGGGTTTCTGGTCTAGGTAATTGAGCAGGAAGGTTCAAGATGGGGCAGCCCTCTTGCCTTTGCTTCCTGTACGCAGAAGGGTTGGTGCCCACGAAGCAACTACTCTGGACTTGGATGCTTGCTACGTGTTCATCAGTACAACCAGCGGCGCATTACATCATCATCATATTACCCATTCAAGCCATAGCATCAGCGCCATCGGCGCATTACAGTGGGTGGAGCCAGCTTTGCTTACATGCGCAGCCTCGCATGCAGGGGTAGGGTGACACTGCTTGCTTGCTTGCCTTTTGCTGCTGCAATGGAGTGCTGCCTTTTTTTTAAATCGAGCCGTCTGACCCTCGTTTCATCATCATATCACCTATTCAAGCCAAAGCATCAGCGCCATCGCCGATCAGCCCTCGTTTATTTAAATCACAACAGATGATCAGCAGCTGCACCGTGTCCCAACAGGGAAAGAAAGCAGTCTGAATGGTTGTGAAAAGGCAGCAGCATTGTACACCTGCTATAGGGTTAAGCAAGCAAGGACAAGTAGACTCTGCGGCACTCGATCTTCTATGCAAGGCTGCACATGCAAGTGATGGTATGTTTTTTGCAACGCATGTTGCGGCATTCGCGGCACTCTCAAGGGTAAGTTGAGAAAGTGTTGCAGCCGCTGCAAGTTGCCTGTGCAGTCTTACAGCGTAGTAATCTGACACACACGCCTTTGCTTCATCGTTTTCACATGTATGTCAGTGTACACTAACAGGCATACGCCATGGCTCAGCACTGCAAGCAAACTACCTTGATTTGAAAAGGTTTTGTTACCAGTCAAGAATGTCTCACACTGCTGCTATTAATTGCACTGCTGCAAGAGGCAGACGGAGCAAGTCCGCTGGAGCAGTGCTGTCTTTGAAGTTGCCACCCTGCTTAGTCTGCACGCATAGCTTTCAAGCATCACACAGGCAACCCAAACGCATGCGCAGTGCAAAGTGTCAGCGCACGCTGTGGGGCTGCTACGTCTAGCAACAGCAATTGAACAACACCGTTAGCCACCACACACATATCCAGCACCTCAGGTTGGCCCAGATCACTTGTATGCATCACCGCCGGTGCAGCAGCACCAAGCGCATCGTCGTGAAGCAGCAAGAAATGTTGCATCAGCAGCCAGCACCCCCACAGCGCACCGCACAGCAGCGGCCAGCATTGCTGAACAAATACACGCTGTACGTGCAGGATGTCAATTCTGCGGCTGACTTCTGAGCACACCAGCCATCACAGCAATGCCTTTCAGGGCTATGGCGCTGATGCCGCAAATGCCAGGCTCCATCGTGCTGCTGCAGCTGCCTGCTTATCTGCACAGTACAAGCGCAAGCATCAGCCGTGACCACACCAATGTTCCTGCTCCCCGTGCACCGTACCCAGTCCAAACAGTTGCAGCACGCTACGGTCAGGCTATGCTAGTACTAAAAGCCCGCTTCAAATTTTTCAATCTCCTTGCATGTACATCACTGCTGCATCACTTGCCGTCCAAGGGTGCTGTCTGCTCAAGCGTTTTGAGCTCCTTGTGGCACTTCTTCAGGTCAAGGCTGCAGCAACAACCACAAAGCAACAACAGCATCAGCATCAGCGGTGGCACTGCAGCAACCGCGGCAGCATCAGCAACCCTGTGAAGCAGCAAGCAGACCACAGCATGGTGTAGCTACGCCTGGCAATGCACTGCAAACACGCTGCCGCATTGCACACATGTACTGGCGCACTGTTGCACCGCTTCACTTGCCTTCATGCATCAGCTGCAAATCATGCAAGCATACTTGCCTTTGGTGTGCCAGCTGTGCAATTTCCACATTCTGGTCCAGCTGCCGCAGCTGATGCTGTTGGCACTTTACGCAATCAAACCCGCATCAGAGGCTAGCTATGATTTTGTTGAACTATCCTACTGAATATGCCAATCAGAGGTGGCAAGCCACTGTCCCATGTTGCAGCAGTGCTGGTGCTCCTGCTGCTGCTGCTCCTTCTGTTTTTTGCTCCTGCTGCTGTTGATGGTGTTCGCTGGCGCTGCCAGCAATGCAGCTGCTTCTGCTTACGTGTAGTAGTCAAGGCACTCCACACAGTCCTTGAACTCCTGTGGTGCCTTGTCATACATTTCAAGCAGCCTGCAGGACACGCAGTGCACAGCATTCAAGCTTGCAAATCCGTATGATGAACACACAGATGTGCGGAACTGCAGCAGGTGTGTCTGCAGGCACCTTTATAAGCAGGGTTGTGCTGCAGCTTGTTGTCGGTGGCTTTGCTGCTGCAGCGCCAGGATATGCTGCTTAAGCTGCTTTACCGCTGTGAGGACCACTTCATGTGCTTGCTGAGGAATGTACGGCTCATAGCCACGCTCCCAGAGCGGCAGCTAGTGTTGATCTCTAGTGCTGGTGCATATTGTGCAGAGTGCCGATGAGATGTTCCTGTCTTCGTGTAACACTCATGCATTCAAAAACACATAGGGCAGCCTTGGAAGGCATTGATGCACACAATGAGGCTGGATCAAGCCTGATCAGGTTGAACAAGCCATGGCGCAGTGGCAGCAGCACTTGTCACACTCACAGGTTCTCTGAGCACTTGATAACAGCCTTAGCCTCTTGCAAGCAGTCCTCTGGGTGGCTATGCTTGTCCTTGCAGTTCAAGTAGGCTACTTCTGGCTGGCTACACTTCACAGCTAGGTGCTTCGACATAGCATACAGCTCACTGCTGGTGGCCCGGCGGTCAGCCATGGCTGCTGCTCGTGCGATCTGATGAGCTGCAGCACCTGCTGCTATAGTTGCTGTGATAACGGCCAGCCACGCACCCCGTTGCCAGGACTCGAAGCCCAGGCACAATCTCACACACGGTTAACAGCTCGTCTTCAATTGCTTTCAAACATACCAGAACAAGTAGTTCGTTGCCAACGTGCCATTGGGCTGCTAGGGCCTGCTCGCTCTGGTGTCAAGTGACAGTGCTGTGTTCGCATGTGACAGAGCTCCGGGTGCTGAGGACTGCGGGCGCCATCACATTATTTCCAGAACTTGGTTGTTTCTTGGAGACTGTTGACGCAGTGACTGTCCACCAGGCGACTCCGCACCTGCAGTCCCAGCCAACCCTATTAGTGACAGCAGGAACATCACCTCATCATCACCTTATGATACTCTATCCACTGTCCAGTAGCTGAGTTGCGTTTCTGTTCGACCATGTCGCCACCTGGAGGTGGTCGTGGTGGCTTTAACAAGGGGCCCAAGTTGCCCTGGCTGCTGCAGCAGCAAGTTGGCGGTGGTGGCTCCACAGGTAGGGTGTAGGGAAAGATCGCCCCCTGCCTGCAATGCACTGTCTTCCTCACCGATACTGAAGCCATTCTCTTGGCAGCTGCTGCAGCAACAGCAGGTCGGTAACAGGTACAAGTGCAGGCATATAGGCCATGCAGCAGATGGCAGTACGAGTTGGTGACTTCCCGTGTCGCACGCCAGTACGGCTGGCAGCACAGCTGAACCCCCAACAGCACCCTTCTTTAGCAGCATCAGGTTGACAAGCTTATGCCCTCAGCACTGTCCACCAGCTGACAAACCTGATGATTGGCGTCTGCGTCCTTTTCAACATGTTGGTGCATGATGGTGTAACGCAACGCCCTGCCTCCAGGTGGGAGTGGCAGAGGAGGCGGGAGCAGTGCTGGCAGAGGCCACAGCAGAGGCGGGGGCCGGGGCCGGGGCTCAGCAGGGTTCAGCAGAGGCGGCAGAACCCCAGGCAGACGTGCTGGCAGACCCACCAGCCGCAAGGAGCTTCGTAGGGTTGCCAGACAGGAAAAGAGGCACCACAGGTTTGAGGTGCAGCAGCAGCAGGCGCAGCAGCGCCACACGCAGCAGCAGCAGCAGCAGCAGCAGCAGGAGCGGCAGCAGCATGTTGGCAGCAAGCGGCCGCTGCAGCAGGTGAGGTGCTGGTGCAGCAACTCTCATGGGTGACTGATGTGTGACTGAGCCAATCAGTGCGACATCTGTCCTGCTGCGTCCAGCCGGCAGTGTGGCTGCAACTTACAGGTGTCAACTGCAGCTGCAACGGGCATCGCAGCCTGTGCAGCAAGGGGTGTGGGCAGGCTCTTTTCAAGCACACAGAGCTCTGTTTCCAGCACATCAGGCCTGATGTGGATAGCAGTGACCAGCAGCAGCTGGGGAAGCACCCCTGATGACTGCCGTTGTTATGCAATGTTAGCACTCTGCGATTGATCAACTATGTGTGGAGCTCAACCCCACTGCGTGCTGATGCAGATGGTCTGCTACGCTGCAATGACGTATCATCCACAATTCCAGCTGCTTAGTGTGGTTTACTGCTGGCCGCCCTTGCTGTGTGTCTGTGTCTAACGTGCTTTAGGTTGAAGCCCCAGGTCTTCCGGCCAGCCAGCCGCAAAAACGGCAGACGCTGGATCAGCAAAAGCAGCAGCCCAAGCCCGCAAAGCAGCAGCAGCAGCAACGGCGGCGGACGCCAGACAGGGGAGCTCTCAGCGGCAGCAGAACAGCTGGGGCTGCGGTAGCTGGCGGCCACAGCAGCAGCAAGACGAAGTTCTATGACATGCTTGAAGCAGACGGCGTGACTGCCGCTGCCGCTGCCGCCAGCGGCGCTGCAAGCAAGCAGGCGTTCCTTGCTGACTTGCGGCTAGAGCGTGAGATGGCCCGCAAGCTCAAAGTGAAAAAGGTATGTGCAGCCATCACGCAGCGCAGCACAGACCACATGGACATGCGCATGCACGTGCGCTGTCTCTCACACTGTAGCATGCTAACTTGTGCAGCATCCTGCGTGCTGCCGCCAGCTGTCGGATGAACTTCATCCGTCAGCAAGCTCAACACCGCATGTCTTCAGCACAGCCATCATGTCCTGCACGGATGAACGGTATATCACAGCCATGTCCTGCACAGATTTGTCTGCAGCACAGCCATGTCCTGCATACACGCAACAATTCATCGCAACCACACCATGCTCACCTCTGTTGCGGCCACCTCTGCTGCTGCTGCTGCAGGGCAAGGCGCTGAGTGGGCCTGAGGATGGGCTTGATGCGCTGCTGTCAGGCATCACCGCAGGCAGCAGCCAACTGCCTGCCGGTGTAGACCCTGCAGCAGCAGCAGCAGCAGCAGCAGGTGATGGGGGCGACACCTCCGATGATGAAGCTGGCGATGAGTTTGAGGGCATGTCATCGGATGGCGGTGACGACGTTGATGGTGACAGCGACAGTGATGGGGATCTAGGGTTTGCTGGGTTCATGGATGATGACTCAGCGGAAGGCGAGGAGGGTGAGGAGCCAGGGGGAGATGAGGCGGCTGGGTCACAGGGGTTCAGTGAACACAGTGATGAGGAAGTCACTGACGAGGACGAAGATGGGGAAAGGCTTAGTGAAGAGCAGGGTTCATCGGGGGTCAGCAGCAGCGAAGAAGCGGAAGAAGGGGAAAGCGAGGGCGAAGATCAGGATGCAGCAGCAGCAGGGCGCAGGGAACGCGGCAGCAGCGGCAGTAGCAGTAGCAGTGAAGATGAAGACGAAGACGAAGACAAAGAAGCCGACGGTGAAGGAGATGAACAGCCAGCAGCAACAGCAGCAGCGGCGCCAAAGGCAGCGGCCTTAGCGCCAGATGCTGCTGCCCCTGGTGCCGCCAAATATGTGCCGCCTGCACTGCGCAGAGCCCAGCAGGCGGCGGCAGCAGCAGCAGCAGCAGCAGCAGGTGGTGGTGGTGGTGGTGGTGGTGGCAACGGTGCTGGTGGCGGTGCTGATGTGCTGGCTCCCGCCATGCAGCGGCGCATCACTGGCCTGCTGAACAGGTGACCAGGCAGCCCTGCATTATGGCAGGAAAGCGGAGTGTGGTGCACAACTTGAGCACGCGACTCGTTTACCAGCCAACACTTGCAGCGTCCGCCAGCATCAGCAAGGAACATCATGTTTGTCTGCAATATGCATTTGCACTATCACTGATGACTGCGGAAGCCGTCCCTGCAGCTGCGAGGGTGCTTGGCGGGCTGGAGTGGCCTTGCTGCTGCTGCCCTTGCGACCAGAGCATAACCCACCATGCCTTGTGTCCACCTGCACCAAAGACCCCGCCCACCTCGGAAGTGCTGCTTCCCTTGCAGGGCACTGAGCTTTGTGTGCAAGCTTAGCGTCTGCTGTGCCGTCCTCCCCGCAGATGAGGCCAAGGGCCGCTGCCTAGCAATAGCTGCAGTGTCACCAGGCCTGATGGCAGAAGTTAAACTGTCGCAAAACCCTTCAAGTCCTGTTCTTTCACTTTTGTTCAACCATCTCTCTGTTCTGACATCCACACTGCCGCCGCTTGTTTGATATCTATCCTAGCCCCCAAACGGTTAGCAGAGTCAAACCTGCCAGCTAGCTCAGCTCGGCAGTGCAGAGGTTTCTTCACTATTGTAAAGCAGGGTTGCTGGCTGTGCGCGCAGGCGTGCCGGCAGGACTGCAATGCGCTCACCCGCAGTGAACCCTGCTCGGCTGGCATGCTGAAAGCCTGCTCTTTGGCACACCCACAACCAGCCCTGTGCACAGCATGAACAGCCCCTATCGACCGAGCGTATACAACGTGCGTATGCACACGACAGTTGGTTTGCTTCGGCAGACAATGTCAAAGGGCTACTTCGGCGGCATGACCTGTACTGGAAACTGCTGCCTGATGGGAACCAAGTGTTGGTACTCCCTGATCACGATAATTTACGAACGGATGCTATGCAGGAGTGCCATGATGCACTCTGGGCTGGGCATACGGATTTACATGCAAGCGTTGAAGAACATGCTAACCACCTTCCCTTCTCCTGTGTCTGCGCTGGTGCATGCTCGTCCTCGTCGCCCGCCAACAGACTGGCGGAGTCCAACCTGCAGGCCATCTGCCGCGACATCGCCGCCCTGTATGAGACGGAGGGGCGGCGCGTCATTGCGGATGCAGTGTCGGCGGGCCTGCTGGCGGCTGTAGCAGAAGGCCCGCGCGCCACTGAGCAGTTTGCGGCTGTTGCCGCTGTGTTTGTGGGCGGGCTGGCTGCTGGTGCACGGGCACAGGGCATCAGCGCGCGCTTCCTTGAGATGCTGGCGGCACGGCTGCAGCAGGTGCGCCGCGCTGCAGTGGAGCTTCGCTCTCTGCTCGGGTGGGCCCTTCTTTTTCACCTTTCTCTCACCATACTCGTGCACTATCTATCACACAGCTTTTTTACAAAGAAAAGGTCTACAACTTTCTTATATATAAAATGTAATCTCTTTCACAAAATTGATCTTTTTCCTGCTTTCTGCTCGGGTGGCGGTCATGTGCCGACTGCTCCCCAGCAACCATGTGCGTCCGGTTGAAGCTGGTGGTGATGCCGATGGCACTGCTGCAGCACGCTGTGAAGTGCCCACGGCACCAGCTAGCTGTCGCACCTCCAGCTTGTTTGTGCTGCTGCCAGTGCCTGCTGTACCAGCAGCACGCTGCTGTGCGGCCCTGCAGGGCGTTGCCTGGTGTGGCATGCTAGCACTGCTGCTGCTGTGGGAAGCTACTTTTGCATGCCGAGTCTGCAAGCATGCAGCGCTGCTGCCGTTGCTGTGTTGTTGCTGCTGCACCCGGCTCGCTGCACCTGCAGCCAACGGCTGGCTGTGCGCATGCTGTCAGTGCTGCTGCTGTGCCAGCCCCAGATAGCGCTGTTGCAGGCTGCCCCTGCATATGATGCTGCTTCCACTGCTGCTTCACGCCGATACAACACCGTTTTTGCTATGCCTGCAGGCACATGCAGCTGATGGTTGCCTGACCTGCCTGACATATGCAGCATCACTGCACGTGCCTGTGTTGCTGCCGCATCTGTCCATTGCTGCCGCACCCTTGCTGCAGGCCCATGCTGCCGATGATGGCCTTGCCTGCCACAACTTGGTCATGCTGCTGGCGTATTGCTACAGCGCAGGCATCGTGGCGGCAGACTGCATGTACAGGTGAGCGGCAGCAGCAGCAGCAGCAGCATTGTGGCGGCAGACTACAAGTACCAGTGAGGTGCAGCGGCAGCAGCAGCACTGGCAGCAGGGGCAGCAGCGGCGATTATGCCAGAGGTAGCAGGGCCACAACTGTCGCTGCTTGGACAGCCCAGACTGCACACCCTGCAAACCTCATATTGAAGGCACGTCCTGTAGCAGTGGCGCGCTTCGTGTCACATGTCCTGCTCTGCCATGTTGCTCAATGCGGCGCCATGGCCAGCACTGCATCACTGCGCAGTGTGCTTGGGTTCACGCAGTGTGTCGTTCCCTTGCCTGCCAGTGTAGTGGGTGTTGTGTTCGTGGCAGTCAAACTCCAGTTGCACTGCTGTCACCTGTGCCGTGTGCAGTGTGCTGGCGGAGCTGACGCGGCGCTTTGCCGAGTCAGACGTGGCGATGATGCTGACGCTGCTCAATGCAGTTGGGCTGCAGCTCCGTGCGGCTGACCCCGCAGCAATGAAGGTGAGGCACGGCAGTATCGGCGCACTGCCGTGTCCGGCACTCGCACCACATCAGCATCTTCCTTTCGACACTCCTGCACTGTCACGCAACCAGGCAATGCCACCGTGCAGCCGCCACGGTCTGCTGCTCACTTGTTTTCTCTGTCCAGCACATTCACTCGGCTGCAGCGGGGGTGGTGTGTGGTCTGCCGCTGAACGCTTGCTGCCGGCGCCGCCGCCGCCGCCGCTGCTTGCAGGACTTTGTGCTGGCGGTGCACAGCCGCGCAGCAGCAGCTGGCCCGGGGGGGCTCACCAAGCGCGCGGAGATCATGCTGGAGCTCGTCGTGGACATCAAGAACAACCGAGCACGCGACGTGAAGGCCGGCCGCAGCGCCGCCGCCGCAGCTGCTGCACCACCCGGCGGCGGGGGCAAGAGCGAGGCCGCTGCAGCGCAGAACATCGGCGGAGGCCGGGGAGGTGCTGCTGCTGTGCTGCAGCCTGGGCTGCTGAAGTGGCTGAAGGCTTCCGGCGTGGATGACATCACGCTCGCAAACATTAGCTGGGCCAAGCTGGTGCAGCCGAACAAAAAGGGTGGGTGTGAAGGTGCGGAGGGTGGCACTGCATGCAGCAAGCGGTTGCACCTTTCCGCTGACGCAAGTGTACACAGACAAAATCGCAGAATACGGGCACGGTGCACGAGGTCGCGCTGTGTTTGTGCAGTGTAGGCGCCTTTTGCTGAAGATGTCAACTGCCTGCTGTGGCTGTGCATCCACAATCCTTCACAAGCCCAGTGCGCGGGCACAGATTGGTCACTGTAAGCACATTTGTGCAGACGGTCAGATCTGCTCACCCACTGTGCCGCACCCACGCTGCAAACCATGCAGGCATGTGGTGGCATCCCGCCGCAACTGACGCTGCAGCTGGCCTCCTGCCTGGCCTCCTAGCAGAGCACATGCACAGCAGCAGCGCTGCCGCTGCCGCAGCAGCAGCTGCAGCAGATGGCGATGACGAGTACGAAGGCGCCGGTGGCGCTGCTGGCCCTGGCGCTGGCGCTGGCGCGAGTGCAGCGCAGCTGCTGCAGCTGGCGGCAGGGATGCGCATGACGACTGATGCGCGGCGAGCTGCGTTTGTGGCGATCATGGGCAGCGAAGACTGCGCAGAAGCCTGCGAGAAGCTGCTGCGCCTGCCACTGAAGGTGCGGCTTCAGGGCCAGCAAGCATGAGCCTGTTTGCATTCAGTAGTTTGCTTTCAAAGAAGCATTGGATGTGCTGAGCACTCTGCATCAGATCGTCGCACTGCGCAGCCAGCGCCCTGCTCTTTGGTGTAGCGCTGCGCACCTATCACTCTGTGCAGGCACGGGACGCGCCGCTGCCGCAGGGCTGAACCATGCTCTACTCTTTACTGGAAACCAGCTGTGCCCTCCTCATCGTGCTGCTGCTGCTGCTGCTGGTGCTCGTGCTGCTGGTATGTGCCTGCTGCGCTGCAGGGTGACCAGTCTCGTGAGGTGGTGCGTGTCCTGGTTGAGTGCTGCCTGCAGGAGACGCGCTACAACCCCTACTACGGACACCTGGCCGCGCGCCTGGCGGTCGTGAGCAAGAGCCACAAGGTATGCATGACGCCTGCGGTTGCGGACCCTGCGCAGCTTTGGCAACAGTGAGCGTGTGGTGTACAAGGGCCTTGCGCACACAACCTTGGCCGCTGGTGCTGTGCTGGCGTACTCCTGCCTGTGGGATTCCGTTGAGGGGAGAACGCTGTCTGCTGCACCTCCCACCTGCCTGCTTATCTTGTTGCGGCGCAACTGCGTTACTGTGATGCACCATGGCGGTGTGGTTGCTGCTCAAATGCGTCACCGTGATGCACCATGGCGGTGGTTATGCTGCTGTATCAAGCAGCTATATAATGCGTCACTGGATGCACCATAGCGGTGTGGTTGCTGCTCACATGCGTCACCGTGATGCCCCATGGCAAGGTGGCTGCTGCTCAATTGGCCAGAAGCGTCACCGTGATGCACCGTGGCGCTGTGGTCGCTGGTGTGCAGGTGACGCTGCAGTACTGCATCTGGGACCAGTGGAAGGAGGTGGCAGCCGCGGCGCCGCGGCGCCTGCTGAGCCTGGCTGGCCTGGTGGGGCACCTGCTGGGCACCTTCGTGCTGCCACTCAGCATCGTCAAGCCGGTGAGTACCACTACACTATGTTTCAAGGTGTTTGTACACTCCGCCCTTTACCCGACCTAGGTTGTAACACAACCGGCCACGGCGCCTGATCACAACTGACACGCTCATTTGAACAAGCTGGATGAGCGTGCAGGCCATAGTTGTGATGTGGGAAAGGAGAGGCAACGCTGAGAAGGAACTGGCAAGCGCCAATGTGTCCTTTCGACACGGGCGGAACGTTTGCTGTCGACACTCACATTGGGTGTGCGGCAGCTGCTGGCACGTGCTGCCAGGTGCATCGTGGATAGCAATTATTGTGCTGTGTGGTGTGTTGATGTGCGCGCATGCTTGTTCAGCACTGACGCCCTGCCTTGCCTGTGCTCTGGCCTGCCTCACCTGCAGCGTCACATGCATTGCTGCCGTTTCTTTAGCTGCACCTCCCAGACCGTTTTCTCTGAAAGAACTTCCCACACAACCCGCTCCCTGCAGATTGATTTTGATGCCTGCGCCACCTGGACCAGCAAGGAGACGTTCCTGTGGCGTCACACGCTGCAGCAGCTGCTGACGAGCTTTGCCAGCGACGCAGATGCCGAGTCCGCGTTCAGCAGGCTGGCGCAGCAGCAGGCGTTGGGCGGCCTCTCCAAGGCTCTTGGCCTGTTTCTGAAGCTGCGTGTGGGGCCGTGGCTGGTTGCACAGGCTGATGCCGGGCTGCTGAAGCAGCAGACTTTGGACAGCTGCTTGTTGCGCCTGGCACGTGCTGAGAAGGTGCTGCTGTCCAGCACTGCCGCAGTACTGGCGGGATGAGCGCACGTGTGCATTCTGTGCAAGAAAGCACCCGCTAGGCGCTACACAGCCTGCAGGCTGTGCTATCATCATGTGTGTCGCATGGCTGATTTGCACTATATGGCTGATTTGGCTGATTTGCACTATATGATGTTGTATATAAATTTCTGCTGTGCAATCACCTGGCGCCCTGCAGCCGTTTAAATCTCATCCTTTTACAGATAGTCGACTATATATGACTTAATTACGTCATGCTAGCAGCCTAGAACATTGCAGGGCGGATCTTCGCACTACAAGCTAGCAGCAGACAGTTGAAGGGCGGCTCGCCGTTGTCCGCTCACACTGTGATGGCCACCACCCATCGTCAAGGCAAGGCAGTACGCTCTCAGGAGGGAGCCAGGGTGATTTTGTCCGCTACGCTCGCACGCGCAGTAGCGTCTTACACTTGCACATTGGCACCAGCTATAGCGGCTACCTACTGTTAGCCGCCAGAAACATCGCTGGAAACGTCAACTTGACAGTTGTGAAGCTTTCTGTAGGATTCTAGCCGCTGGCAGCCCTGGGGGGCGTCCAGCAGACATTGGCCTGCCAGGCCGCAGCAGTACTAGCTGTCAAGAGGAAACAGCACGCAGCAGCAGTACTAGCTGTCAAGAAGAAACAGCACGCAGCAGCAGTACTAGCTGTCAAGAAGAAACAGCACGCAGCAGCAGTACTAGCTGTAGGCACCTACACCGGTGTTCAACACTGCTGGGAGCCCCACATGCCAGGCCTGCAGCCCTGCTGGAGCCTGGAGCCCACAGGGTTTCAAGGTTCAGCCTGAAGCAGTGCACCATGTTGCCCAGCAGCAGGGGGAGCCGTCAGCCTGAGTTTGGCGCTGTGGACGCTGCCAGCGCACCGGATGCTGTTAGCCTGTGTTTGAATTGAACCTAGCCTGGTTGAGTCCTGCTGTCTGAATCATCAACAAGGTGCAGCTATTACATTCACAGCAGGCTTTTCGCCACCCAAGAGTTATCCCTACCACTGCTGACCGCATTCAATCATCATCAAGCATAAGCCAGGGTCATCATGATGATTACCGACTCAGCCTACGGTCATCGGCGCACATTGCACACTACGACACCACATTCACTGGTTCACTGCAACAGAACCGCTGTCTGAACCAAGGATGCATAATGTACAAAGGTGCCAAGCCCAGAGGCATGCACACACCCGTGTTTGACCAAAGTATGCCGAAGCTGAGGTCAGGACTGACCAACCATAGGCATCAGGCACCCCCCCGGCAGTTCCAGAGTCTGGGCTAACCAAACGTTCCGTTGCACCCCCCTCATCATCATCATCATCATCATCATCATCATATTACCCATTCAAGCCATATTGTTGCACCCCCCTGTGAAGCAGCATACATGATAGTACACAGCACTGCATGCACAGTAGTAAACAAGTGCCTGCAGCCCACCCCCACCCACATGCTAGCTGTGGGCTGCATACACCCACTGCACCAAAGTGGACGTGGTGTGGACCCAGCGCCACCTGCCACGCAGCTGCAGCTCGCAGCGACCCCCCCAAACTGCCCTTTGCACACCCCAGACCCTAAAATGCACATGTGATAAACCAACACTGTTGAACAAAGCAAACTGTAGCAACATACCAACTTGCTCCACCTCCAATTTGTGGTGTGTGTATGCGGGTAAGATTTGCCAAGAAAGGAGGACCAAGCTTGACCCGGCTGCACGTCAACGCCCTTCAACATCAACAGCAGCAGTACACAGCAATTGGGGTGAGTGCAGGCAGTGACGACTGCTACTCCACATACCAGTTCTCTGCCTGCTTGCAACGGACCCACTACTCAATGTGCACCCCAAGCTGAACATGCAACGCTCTGAAAGTGCCCTGCATAATGCTGTGCAACACTTGACATGCAGAGTACACCAATTTAGTGCATGCATACCCCGCCCCAACACCGGCATACAGTGCTGACCATCACAGCGGACGCAACATGCGTGCATTGCGTGGCTGGTAAAAAAAAGATATTAGAAACACCACCAACGGGCATCCATGAAGCAAACGCAACAGGATACATGCGACCAGTTGCAATTGCAGGGCCGTGCAGTTGCCCAAAGAGCAGCTGCACATGCATGTGCAGATTGGCCAACCCCGCCAGCGGCTGCAGCAGGCCTCACTGCATTATGCATGTTGAGCGCCATGCAGCACCAATCAACAAGGGAAACCAGCAACCAGCATCAGCAAGCCGTCCAATGCAAGTGCTACGCTTGTGTACAGCAGATGTGCAAATCACGCTCCGGCACCACCAGGCATGGGTCCTGAACCAACGCAGTAAGTCAGCTCCATCAGGCAGCAATTGAGAACATGTAAGCATGCCTTTTTGAAGTCGCACGGTGTACCGGGCAAACAGACTACGCGCACCAGACGCATATGCACAAGAAAGTGAGTACGCCTGCAGTAGAGGGAGCACCGTACACACCGGTCCAACCCCCAAACAGCAGCACACAAGAAGGTGATTCCCATGCAGGAAGCCGCACGCCACCAGCAATTAACCAACACGCAAACATTCACCAGCCGCAAAGCAAGTCTCAGTGTCCGTACAGAACACCCACACACAGGCAGGGCTGCGCTGTGCTGCACCGCACACGGCACTTGTAGCTTGCTGACAAAACACATGAGCTTCGAGCATGCGATGCTGACGGTGGCTAATGCTTAGGGAGGTTTACAGTAGGTAGCAGGAGGTAGACAGCAATCACAGACTGCAGCCCCCCTTTGGCCCAGCAACAGGTCTGCAGCAGTGCTCAGGCAGAGACCCCCTAGGTGGACTTCACTATGTCCAAATTGGACTTTTGCACAGAGTTGCTGGCACCCAGCTTGTTTTGATGCAACATTATGCAGTCCTGGACATGTGAGGAAGCATTTGCATAAAGACGCAGGGGCCCCACAAAGACCAAGATCACACACCAAGTACAGGCAGAATGCCATACTATTATAGTTGGCTGCAGAATCGTCCGCTAGGCACCAAAAAGAGAAAGCAGAACAGGCAGCTGAACCAGATGATGCAGTTAGCACGTTGCCGGTGCATGTACAGTCCTCTGCTGCGTATCCCTGCAGCAACCTGAAAGGCTGCTAGAGGAGCAGATCAAACAAAAGAAGCACAGCAGTTGCTGGGCCACTCAAACCATGCATTGACCATCGCCACGGCAAAGAGTGGAGAGAAAACCAAAGCACTGCTCTCAAAGCCGCGCAGCATTTGGCGCAGCAATGCCTCTGATGCCATCAGTGCCTAAACTCGCGACCACAGATACCACAGATACTTTCAAGGCTGAACGATAATGCCATGCCTTGTAGTGAAAGGTCGCGCGGATGCACGTACCCTTGCTCCAGAGCAACAACTGCCCACATGCCGCCATCCAAAGCCGCTGGAGACAAACCCACACCGACGAGTGGATGCCAATGACGCTGTGCTCCAGTGACTTGCGGCAGCCGCAACGGATGTGATGAACGTACGGCGCAACAGGCTATACCTGCCCTGACCTCACGTCATGGCAGTGCCGGCAAGCCTGAACCCGGTGCTGCACCGGGCCAGGCGCCGCACTGGCCTAGCAGCACTGCTGTGCGGGCCAGCTACGCAGCTACACGGCACAACATGGACAGGCGCCACAAAGGAGCACAAGGATTCGAGTACCAACCAAAACCAGCACAACAGGCGTTGTGTGCATAGAAACACCAGCATCAGCCGGGCGTGCTGTGTGTCATCACCCATTACAGCGCCGCGAGAGCGACTACATAAACCCACACAACAAGCCACGCACACCAAGCCGCACGTACAGCTCCCAAACGGTGACGCGCGACACGCAGCAAAGCACGCACAAAGATTGACAGCTGCCAAGGACGATACCATGCTGGTCCCAACAGAATATGCACTGTTGTGCTGTGGGCAGGTGAGCGCGGCGGGCCCCCATGCTGCTGAGATCCCTGACAACTTGTCATGATGTGTGCTGCCATACTACAAGACAGCAGGCCATCACAGATCAGCCACCGCAGACACAAAGCCATGACAACCACCAGGCAGCGAATTACGCAGGTTTGACCCTCACATTCACACAGAGCCGTACGCCTGCAAGGACCCGGCTGGGAACGCCTACAGATGCGACTACTGATAGTACTACTACTACTACTGCTGCTGCTGCACATATTCTGACACAATGCGCTGGTCGCAGGTGTACACAATCATCTTCATCTGACGACTGAGTTCAAAAGAATGCTCACTGAAAGGCGGCAGACATCTTCCGTCCAACATTGTGAATGCCTCGCAATACAGCAAACACACATACACACACACAGGTGGCCCCAGCAGCACGCAAATTGTTGCAGCTTTGCAAGTAAGAAACACCGCTGTATTGGGTTCGGTCGGCGCAAACACTAGCAGCGCACCCGACATGGCAGGAGGCGGCACAGTGCAGCAACCAGCAGCAATCAAGCCAGACGTGACAGTAAACAGTAGCAACCCAGCAGGAGAGAGAGACACTCGAAGTGTGAAAATCATGCAGCCCAGCAGGATGATGCACTGCACCGCAAGGCCTCCAAGGTTATGCATCCATGCGTAGGACGACAGCAACACAGGGGACAATGCAGCGCCGCAAAGGGCAGGCCACACCCGAGGCATCAATGCGAAGCAAACACACTGCATGCTGTGCTGTAGATTAAGGTACAGAACAGCAGCATCGACTCAGTGGCTGAGTCACCAGACCGTGGACAAACCAAGCACATGCCGTGCCTGTTGGCCCCTGCACAAGAGAGTCACACGCCTGGTTACATATCAAAAGATGCGGTTTCGCATGTATCAAGCAGCATCACAGCTTTGCACACACAGCTACAGATTTGAAGGAATATTCTGGACAACGGCACAAACACTGTACAGCAAGTTAATCGAGTACCCAAACACACACACAGGGCAGCACTTCTCATGTGCAAGGAAGAGCAGTAGCAGCGCTCCGCTGGAGCAGTGAATATCTTGCCTGTATGATGAGAGAGTACACAAGCAACGAAGCAAACAAGGCGATAAGATTGGTCGTTTTCTGCAAGCATTTCTCACTCCCAGCTGCTGGCAACCTCCTCCTGCACATCTGCACCCTGCTGCATGGACTGCGCGGCACCCTGCTGGCAGCAGTGCTGCTGCTGCTGCTGACACAGCGTCTGCATGCCACAGCCTCCCTGCATTAGCACTGGCATCAGCTGCGGTGGCACCAGTTGGGCACCATAGCTGCTGCAAGCACTGTCTGCAGTGCTGGGGTCGCTGTGCATCACTGCTGCTGCTGCCTCAGCTGCTGCTGCCGCTCCTACTGCCGGCAGCTTGGCAAACCCTGCAGTGCACACCCAAGGCTGCTGCTGCTGCTGCTTGATCAACACAGCAAGCCTGAGTGTAAGGCGCACTTTCTTGATCGTCTCAGCCATGAGCTGCTCTGCACGGCACAGCGCGTTGTCTGCTGCTGCTGCTTCAGGGCATGTCTCGCACAGCACGCTGGCCTCCTGCAGTGCCTCCATGGTGCTGCCCAGGGAGCGTGCGCACAGGCTCATTGCAAACCCCATCACACTGTTTCTGTGACAGGCCTGGCGCAACAGTGCCAGCCAGGCAGCAGGATGCGAGGGTGGAGAGCGCATCAGGGATCTGGGATGTTGGGCAGCGCGTAGGAAATGTGCATCCAACGCAAGCTGGCTTGACGAGGTGATGTGCCGCAGGCACATTGCAGCATGTGTGCAGGAGCAAAGTAGGAGCCAGATCACCCTACGTTGCTGTGCAGCGCTGTACTGGGCTCACCTGTCGTCTGGGTGCCTGCGCGTGTGGCTCGTGCACCTGACCAGCCTGCTGTGCCGCAGGACGCTTGGCAGCAGGCATGCTGTACCATGGGTGCTGGTGCTGCTGTTGATCCGTACAGCCAGCAAGCATCCTCATGTGATCATGCGCTGCAGACAGGCAAGGTGGCTTCCCCATGCTGCCTGGCTGTGAGGCTTGTTTGGGGTAGGGACTGCAACGCTCGGCGCAGACACCTCTTGTGCGCCGGACACAGCCCTGGTACGGCTCAATGATACCGTCCATGTCTGCAAGGCAACTGTTTATGGTAAGGAGGGCCCTTTTGAGTTACTGAGGCTCAGCCACACGACGTTGCAAGCAAACGAGAGCGTCGTAGGCTGTAACCCACTTGATCTAGTACGATTTGCCGGTGTCTTCACTACTGCAACTAGTACGCGCTTGGACGACTGCACGTGCTGTGAGCTATTGTTTGGTGGGCACCGGCACGCCACCCACACAGTTGTGTTGTTTCTACCGTGGAAAAACACGTGAACCTGTTTCTACTCTTTGCTAAATGCTATATCAGAGCTCGCAGCTTGCGCAGCTATCCACAGGCCCCAACATTTTCCTACGGTCGTCTGAGCACCATATATCAAAACACAAACGACTGGATACGTGTTTACACGCTGCACCGCATCATTTGCTCAACGCGCGGCGAGAGCCAGACACTTCCGGTGTGACAGAATCTTGCCCCTGTATATATAAACGATGGTAATCTGTCCAAAGCGTCAAAGACGACAGTGATAAGTTTTTATGCGCTATATTTATGCCAAAGATGTGCCACCTCAAACGAACTTCAGGAAGGACGCCCTAGTTCACAGCGCTGCCGCTGAGCCAGCCACGGCGTTCCTGCTGTGAACTTCACAAACGCTGGTCTAACTGCGCCGCAAACCAAATTCAGGCAGGTAAAACTGGCCGTATATGATTCTTGCTTAATTAAATTGTTGTATGTGTACGATGCATGGTGCTTGCAAGATAACTTTCGCCTGAAGGAACCACGGCTGCAGCCCCGGTAAAGTAAGCATGACAGGTAGCAAGCATAGCTATAAGAGGCTTTTGTGTGTAGTCTGTTACATTTATTTTCCGCATGTTTAGGCTGTGTTGGGTTGCTTCCCGCACTATGTCAAAAGAAGCAGCACTTTTGTGACTTACTGCTGATGATGGTGCTGCTGGCACCAGGGCTGTGGCAGTCTTGCACTAATGAATGATAACCTTACATTAAGTAAGGCTTGAGCAACCTGAGGAATTGAACCATACCTTGACATCCTGCTGCGAGGCACATGTGCAACTCACTTGGCAATAATGTTATTATACCAGCTAAGGGTTCAGGGGTAAAATATGCTGGTGTACCTCATCACCTTGATTATCACCCTTGGATACCATGCCCTGTGCTTGTGTGTGTGGCTGCAGCTGTGCAGGAAGCCGCACAAAATGTCAAAACCCACATAATGTGCAGTGCTGTGCTAGTCAGCAGCACAGCACAACTGTGGTCATGCCTGAATCCGTTACAGCGGCTCTGTGTAGTGTTTTCAAC
The DNA here is from genome assembly GCA_014080715.1 of Scenedesmus sp. NREL 46B-D3. Classification (NCBI taxonomy): domain Eukaryota; kingdom Viridiplantae; phylum Chlorophyta; class Chlorophyceae; order Sphaeropleales; family Scenedesmaceae; genus Scenedesmus; species Scenedesmus sp. NREL 46B-D3. Next base: position 29,781 of record JACERP010000582.1, read on the forward strand.
ATCCATGTAGAATTGGATGGTCGACTTTGAAAAAGGTTGAGGGCCGGGTGGTTACAGGATGTTGTGCAGCCTGTGTTGGCTGAGCAGCATCATGGCGTTGAACATTGTCGTTTAAAAACAGGGGCAGGCTGCATCATTGTGCATGGCTACTGTGTATGAATTAAGCTCTTCTGTGACAGCAGATCAGCAGCAGCAGCAGCAACAGGGGCTGATGCAGGTGAGCACCATCCGCATACACATCAACTCAGTTTCAGGCTTCAGTGGTCAACCCTAGCTCCCTTCATGCACTTACATCAGGGCCACTCGAGTTAATTTTCAAAGCTGCACCACAGTATGTAGAGCATGGTTTGCACGACCAGATTGGCAGCACAGCTGCTCATGTACAGCAGCAACATTGTGTCACTCAAGTTGACACCGCTGGCGGCAGCATCTCTGCTGATTACATACAGGGTACAATGCAGGGCTTCTCTGCCCCAGCTACCCAGACTTGGCGCATCATCTTGGCGTGCTCCAAATGTTTAGGCACTAGTGGGTAATGTTGCGTTCAACAACAAGCCCGGTGCAATTCCTGAACATCATTGCACAGCAGCAGCATGTCGCAGTTGCTGTATTTCAAAGAGCAATTCTGCACCGCTGGCAATGCCACAGTCTACATTGAGTGCTCGACGGTACCAACCCAGTGTACGGTATGCGTGTTGCTGTCTCGTGGTAACAGCTGCAGCACTTTGGTCGTGCCGCAGGCGAGTGCTTCAATACGACACCCGTGCACAAGGAGACGACTTGGCTGCGTAATGCACGTTTATACCTACCAGTATTGTTTACAGACCTTGTGCGAGCGTTTTCAGGCATCCCAGCTGTCTGACCGCGGAAACCAAACAGTAACCACCTGCACGGCACACCTGCGGCACTGCCGCAGTGCGGCGCAGCCTCGGAGGTTGCCGCTCCTACCATTAGTCGAGCATGCATGTCATTTTTAATTTTTCAAAAACCATTGACGTGGCATGCATGCAGCCATGCACGCTTGTACGGCCTGCGGTTTCTGTTGTGATAGAAACGGCCAGCACGTTCTGCCAGCACAGAACAAGCTGCGCACCGCAGACAATGTTTAACCTTCTATTAAGTTATGTTGTGCCATTCCGTGCCGTGCTTCTGGTCTGTGCATGGGTTTCGCAGTATGTGCACAGCAAGCCGACAAACTGCAAATTGCCACTCATTGCGTTCGATAGCAAACACACCCTGTACGCCGCTGCTGGGGTGTGCCACTGTCACAGGTGGCAAACCACGACCAGCAGTAGTAACATGCAGGGCTGCTGCCATCCTGCAGTGCCCAGCCACACTGCAGCTGGGCCAGCAGTGATGACCAGTGCATGCAAATGACGCTGCTAAGCATTGATAAGGGTGCACGAAGACATGCATTACACATGTCAATGCAGCAAATGCGGCACTCACATGCTAAAGTGGGGCCCCCGCCACCACGGCTGGTTTCTTGAACTGAAGAGCTCTGCTTCTACTCCTTGCTAGTGTCTCTAGTGTTACCTGCAATAAAAAACAACCTGGTCAGTGCTGCTCACGGCCACTATAGCGGGGAGCGAGCACTGACGGTCTTCAACTCTTCTGTAGTCCTTGAGGTAGCCCAGCACAACATGTCAACCAGCTGTCAGTGACACCAGCTGTCAGTAAGCATATACAGTGACGACAAAATGTACGGTAATTCAATACACACAGCACTGCTTGCATGCAACATGTGTGTTATCGTCTCGTGGTCACAGCTGCGGCACTTTATCATGCTGCAGGCGAGTGCTTATAAAACTTGACTGCTGCTTATTGTGAGTGCTGTCAGACAACAGCAGCACTGGCACAGCTAGCAAACTTGCCGTGCTTGGGCTGCCCAGACTTGAACCAGTGACCTTTCGTAACTTTTGACGTGGGGCCCTGAGGACTAATCCAGGGACAGGACAACATGTAACAAACAAAATGCTAGGGCCCATACAGCGCGATATGAGCGGGTGAGTGGTGGGGGGTCTTCCTTGAATTTAACAGCCCAGTGTCCTGTGGCGTGCTCCCGCCCCTCCCCCTTATACGCCCTTGAGTCAGCATCATGCTCATCAGCTCAGCCCGCTTCCTGTACTGCAATATGTATAGATTTCTGTCACTGACACTGCTTAGACTACTGCTTGCATGCACATGTACTTCCAACGCAAACAACATTTGTGTGTGACGGGGACGACAGGTCGTGCTTAGCACGGCTGATGTCTTGCCCCACACATAGAGGCTTTCCAGGGGGTTGAGCCTCCTTGAGTGACAGCCAGAGTTGAGCTGTTCGCAGCTTCCTTTTCTTCCAGGTGTCCGTTGTGGCGTAGCCGCTTGAGCACACCATGTAACCCCTCAAGTTCAAAATTCTTCCTTATACCACCTGAAGAGTCGTGACTGTCCTTACACTCCAGCCAATTGAACAAACTTCACAGCAGGCTCAGGACGGCGGCTGTGCTAACCATGCGCTATGACAGATCCACGCCATGCTCACCCATAGCCAAAGACAACACCCATCACATACCGCTATCACCGCCATGAAACCTATGCCCTTGTACCTCAGGCAGCGCTGCAGCTTGTCACATCATAACTAATACGAAATGGCTGCAGCAATGGCAACGCGCTTGCGACCGTGTATCAGTCCTCTGTGCGTCTGAAGGAGCACAACAGCAGCGGAAGCATGCTTGGTCATTGAATTGCCACCGACCAATGTTCCAAGCAATCAAAACAAAACTGAGCAAGCCATGCACAGCTCCAATCACTGCTGCAGATACGGCAAGCAGTATGGGTTTAATTTTCTTTGCTTTGCTCCAATCACTGCTGCAGATACGGCAGCTGTCCTAAGTGTTCGTTGACCCACTGAACGGCAGCTGGAAGGGCCCTCTGCTGCAAAGCATCCATCAAACTGCAGCAGCCATCCCCTGCAAAAGCCCTTGGCACACTATTCAGCCACAGCGCAGGCAACACCGCATCTGATGCTTTCACAGCGCGGCCACTGCCATCCCTTCCCACGTGTTCAGCATACTCAGGTAGCATGAAGCGCGCTGTGTGCCAAGACACACCCTCACAGACTTGCAAGTCTTCAGCACGTGCTGCTGCAGCACGTGCTGCTGCTGCGTGTGCCAGCGCCGCCGCAGTCTGGCTGCTGCTGTGCACGCCATTTGAAGCCCATCGAGCCTGGCCGACTGCCTTTGTGCTGCTGCGTGCTGCGTGCTGCAGAGCGAGGCAACCCAGCAGCCACGCGTGCTCATTTACTTCCGTGAACAGCTCTTCTTGCTGTAAGCTGCCACCGTCAACTGATGCCATTTCCTGCTGCTGCTGCTGCTGCTGCTGCTGCTGCTGCAGATGTCGCTGCTGCCCTTGTGTACTATCCTGTGCTTTCAACTGCAGAAGGCCACTGCTGGCAACTTCACCCCAACCGCCAGCAGCAGCAGCAGCTGTCAGTGGCGCATCCATCTGCTGCACTGTGGCCCCCAAAGACTTTAGCCACTGCACAGGCATCGTACCCAACACTTCGCCTGCTTGTTTTGCTTCAGCCGTATCTGCAGCAGCCTTGCCTGAAGCACCCGTGCTGCTGCTTGCTGTTGCAGACATCTGCGTGCTTTGTGTGTAGAGCAGCTGCAAGCTCTGCTTGCAGGAGCGCTCCAGCGCTGGCGGCACTGTCAGGGGCAGGCCCAGGTGCCTCAGCTCAAAGAACTTCATCATGAAACTCAGCGGGCAGCTGCTTGTGGTGCTTCCTGACTCGGGATGGCTCTGTGGGCTGTTGCCGTCTCGTTTCAAATACTTGGTCTCCGGGGGTTCTTGAGTGTAGCTGTTGTTGACAAGGAATGTGGTCCGCGACGTGGTGGCTGGGCAAGCAGGGGGCGCCAGGGGTTGCAGCGCGTGCTCAGGTATGTCTGGGTTGAAGCTTGTTGTGATGTCTCCTAGGAAGGTGAGGACAAACCTGCAGGAGGTAGAAGCAGCAGCAGCAGCAGCAGCAGTATGTGCTGGAGGTGTTGCACACCATGCAGAGCCCCTCCTGTCGAGACATGCTGCTCTCTCCTGCACCGCCCAGCATAACCAGCACATTGCCAAGCAGCTGTTGGCAGCACGCTGAGTCAGCCAGCTACTATGCCTCCAAACAATCTGCTTGGGTAGCAGTGGCTGGCAGTCCCGCATGACTTGCATGTTTCCCTCCTCTCTTGCCAATTTGAACGTGCCAGTCGCAGCCAGCACACAGCGCTTGACACGCGCTGAAAGAGCCCAGGTTACACAGGCAGCTGCTGTGGGCGCTTCCTGGCTCTCACCAGTTTGGCAGAGGTCCTGTGATGCCGTCCATGATGGGGGGCATGCTGCGCACATCATTCCACTTCTCCATCGTGCGGTGGAAGAACACCTGGTCACCCTGCAGTGCAGCAGCAGCAGCAGCGGTACATTTGCCTTGGCTGTTGTCCCTTGAGCTGCTTGAGGAGCGAGTACAACGACCAACCTGCAGCTCTGCCAGTTGCGGCGGCAGCAGCTTGCAGACAGCCCTGCTGCAGATGCCTGTTGCACGCATGGCATGCAAGCTGCGCGGCTGCCCTGCTTGCAGCCGTCCTACACCGCTGGCAGCGCAAGAGCCACTTTGAAACAGTGCCTGGCTTGGCAGGCAGAGCGCTGCAGCACTTTGCACAGCTGACAGTGGCTGCCGCAGAAGGCGACGCCATCGGAGCTGTCTCAGAGCTTCACCACGTCTCCAGGATGCTGCTGCACACCTGGTGCATGCAGAATCGCACTAGTCCATTGCCACGCCGCAACTTCACTGCACGATGCAGTCCCGGCCACCTGCTGCAGCCCAGCGGCACGCACACACCTGTCATATCTGCAAGTGCCTCAGCTCTGCTGTCGCAGGTTAGGCGGCAGGCCTGGCCCCACTGCTGTTGCAGCGACAACTCACCAAATGGTCGTACTGCATCATGCCGTTGAAGTGCCACTTGCCCTGCTGCTGCCAGGGCTGACCGCTCAGCTCATACCGCAGCGCTGCTCCAGGCGGCAGGGGCACAGCATGCAGCTGGTGCAGCTTGCGCGCAGCCGCAAACGCAAACCCAAAGGTGTCCTTGTCCCCCAAGACGTGGCTGCAAGCGGCAAATGGGCGCAAGGCATTGTTGGACAGCAAATGCGTACATGCAACCATGCAACCGTGGAGGGTGGGTGCGCACAAAAAAGTAACGTGTTAAACGCATGCTGACGCCGAGTCCTTGCACAGCTAGGCGGCAGCGGCGCAGCACGCACTGACGCCCTTGCACGCCACAGCGCAGGCACAGCCGCATGCGCCTTTGTTGTCTTGGACATGGTCGTGGGAGAAGCAGCGGGCAGTGCCCACAGCAGGGTTTAGGCACGTGCCAGACAGGCACACAACGGCATTCCTTGGCAGCGGAACGCGTTCGCAACAGCGGGATGCAGCACCAGCTTGTGAAGCTGATCATGACAGCAGAAGCAGGAGCAGGGTAGTCCTTGCATCTGGCAGTAGCTAGCCACGTTCCCTTTACACAGAAGCCTCTCCTCAGCGCAACTGCATGCAGACGTTATTCAGCGCTTTCCATGTAAACCGCATATACGAGCGCGGCCGACCAGGCCGCACATATATATCCGTGTTGCCGCAGCTGCCCTCACCGGTACAGGTCCTTGCTGAAGCTGGTGTACATCCACAGCCACTCCAACACGTCAGCGTGGACCAGCCGGTCCAGCAGCAGCTGCCCGCTCTCAGCCACGCGCCGCACATGCCCCTGCCCTCCTGCCAGTGCATCCTGCAGGCGCAACAGCAGCATGGTCAGCTTGCTGCGGCCTTGAAGCACACACCCGCAGGATGCGAGAAAGCAAACGTTGGGTACGCTGCGTTGCAACCGCGCGTGTACACATGGTGTGGGGATGAAGATGGCAGCGCACAGCTGGAATCAGGGGAGTTGTGCTGTCGAGCGTGCCCTGACTGCACATGCACCAGTGCACACCACGCGCATCGCAGGCGAGTGTGCGGTGCATTGCAGCGGATTGTGCGGCGCGTGCGGCTCACCAGGTATGGCTGTTTGTGCAGCCCCACCAGGGGGTACACGGAGTCCCAGCCCACAAAGGTGGTGCTGCTCAGCGCGGGGCTCCACAGGTCGAGCCAGGCCATCACGCCGTGCTGCGTCAGCTGGGGGGCGCTGAAGAGGTACGAGGGGTCCCTCAGGGGCAGGTTGTCTGCATCCAACATCAGCACCTGCAGCACATGGCACAGCACGCTGTTGGTGCTGCGTCTGCATCCATCTACAGCACCTGCAGCAGGCGGTTGCAGATGTGTCTGGTTGCCTGCATGCAACATCAGTGCAACTGGTCCCATGCAGGCATGTTTGCCGACATGCGCATCTGGCACCTGCAGCCGCCGTTACAGCATTTGGCGGTTGTGTGAAGGTAGTGTTGGTCGCGGTGGCTGTGCGGCAATGCTGCCACTGCACTTTGCTGCAGCTGTGTGGCTGCACAGGTGCAGCGTGCCTGCTGCCGGCTCACCTGTTGGAAGCGTGTGTGGTAGAGGGCGTAGATCTTTGGCTCGTACCTGTCCATGGTGAAGTCCCTACAACAACCCAAAGAAAGTGTTGCGCAGCGTGATGCAGGGGCACTTTGAGTATGGATAAAGTGAGCAGCACTGCTGGCACCGCTGGCGACCTTTTATGGGGTAATATGCCTGTGAGCAGGTGAGTCGGCAACACCTAAGCAGCTTGGACTGTCCTTGGTGCAGTCACAGGAAGCAGCATGCAGTGCTGTGAGCATCTGTTACAGACCGCTGGTAGCAGTGCTCAAGTTGCAGACTTTGCATCGGATGCCAACAGCATCGTCCACGGTGCCGCAGCCCTTACGGCACAGCCGCAGTACACTACGGCAGCAGCAACCAAGCAACTGCAATAGAGGCTGCCGCACGCCTGCTGCCATGCAGCGATGTACATGTGAGTTGCCGTAGAGTGACTTTCATGTACCGCTACAAGATGGACAGCATACATACATCAGAAGCTAGGAAGCTAGGTAGCGTATGCAATGCAAGCATGCTGCGATAGTGTCAGTTAAGCCACTGAGTGCTCACCTGTTGTGGTGCTGCGGGTAGGGCTGCTTATCAAGGTCAAGCCAGTGCAGCGGTGGGAAGGCAGCTGACAATGATGCGCGAGTAACGTTGTCCACTTCTGACTCTCCCCTGTGAGCGATCTCAACAGGCAAGCTGCAGTTCAGGTGGTGGCGCAGCACCTGCGAACGCGCGGGCAAAGACAACGGTGCTTGGCAGCTGTGACATACTGCAGGCATGATTCATCAGCGGCATGGCGTAGCACAGGCGGACACCCCAATCTTGCGTAACTTGCTGTAGATAGGAGCAGAGGCACCATGCAAGTACAGCTGCAAGCAGAAGGTTCAGGGAACTGTTGAACTATCCCTGCTCTGCAGGTGCTGCTGTCAGCGGCGCTTACGCTTGGGACTCACGTGCAGCAGCACTGCCGCATTGCCTACATGGTGGGGCTTGCCAGCACTGACGAGGATGCCTTGCTTGTCTGGCAGGTTACGCACCTGATGCAGCCGCTCCTGCAGCGCAATACCGCAGCAAGACACATTGCAGGAGTGCAAGGAAACTCGCTAGGAACCAAGGCCGCACGGCATAGTTTTCCCAGTGCGTCAGCAGCTGTGGCATCTGCCAGCTAGTTGAAACCTGCCGTAGCGCAGGTTATTTCCAAGGCATTGCATCAGGGCAGCTGCAGCCTCAAGCGCATTGTGTGCAGCGTTGCACACCATGGCCAGGCCCAAAGGCTGTGCCCCCAAAGCTGCACCAGCTGGTTGCGGTACAGCCGGCAGCAGTGCATCATCCGTGTGTGCAACAAGCAACCACAACATGCAAGACGTATCACTTGAACATCTAGCTGAGATAGTCGCTGCCACACACACCATTAGGCCCACCTGGAAGCTGCTACTGTTCAAATGCTCTGTTAGTATGGCATGCTGCCGCTGCATACCCAAGTGCCCAGGGCCGCTGCTGCTGAGGTACTCAGAAGGCCCAGGCAAGCCCTCGTCTCTGATGCAGTACCCTGGGAGGGGGCACTTGTGCAGCAGCATCTTCAGAAGGCGCTGCACTGCCAGCTGCTCCTGCGCGCGGCTGCTGGATGGCGCTGTCAGCTGTGCAGGCTGTGCATGCTTGTTTACTGTGTGAAGCAGCAGCAGCGAGATCTGCAACAGGCAAGCAAGATTGAGGAAGCAAAGTCTGCACACTTATTGACGCACATGAATTGTTGCACTGATGAAGTACTTACTGCAGATACTGCTACCAGCAGCAGTGTCGTCAGGCCCCAGCTGAACTTGACGCGCTTGCGTTGTGGAAGTGCTTTCCGCATTGTTCGGCATCAACTAACAACGGCACTATTTCAGAACCGCATGCTTGGGTGTGCTCTGTGTGTGCAGTCTCGTGCAGCTCCTCAGGACTCAGGCTGCTGCGCAAGCTGCCGAACCTTGGACGTCCCGTTGCGTGCCATTAAGTAATTGCTGAGTGCATTTGGTTCGCTTGTTGTGCACTACTCACTGATGGTTACACTGGAACGGTGCCTCGGAGCAACGAGGAAATACTTTGAAGGTTGCGTGAACATACAACCGCAACGCAAGATATGTTTTATACTCGCCTTTAACCTGTTACTGACCCCAGATGAGGCGTTACCAAATGCAGGGTGACCAGCGGTCTTCCCCAGGGTAGCCCGGCCCGGCCTCACCACAAGTGACATACTGGTGCCAGCAGTCATTCAGTGCCGCACAAGTCGGAACAGCCTTGGTCTAAGCAGCAATCACATTCTCTCTCGCTATATAGCATGCTTCGTATCTCTATTGCTCCAACCAATGATTGAATGGTATGCATGGCATGCAGTTTGCGCACATTTGTGTGCTGGGACCCAGCTGCAGCTGGCCTGAAGCAGTCTGAGCCTGCAGGCCAGCTGGCCATCCCTGCCAGCGGTGGTGTGGGCAGCTGCTCCGTGCAACACTTGGAGGTGGACAGCAGTATGGGCCGCATGCATGATACTTTACTTCCTGACGCCAGCCGCTGTCAGCATGTGAAGAATAAGCAGCACTCTAGCATGAAAAGGCAAACAAGTGTCGCCCTACCCCTGCATGCGAGGCTGCTCATGTAAGCAAAGCTGGATCCACCCGCTGTACTGCGCCATCGGTTGTACTGATGAACATGAAGCAAGATGAGGCCAATAGAGCCGCTTCTGGGGCGCCAGCCAGTCCACATCCAGGAAGCAAAGGTAGAGGCTACACATGCACGCGCTTGAACATCCCCAAATCATTACCTGAAGCAAGCAGAAGTTCATGTGTCATCATCATCATCATATTACCCATTCAAGCCATAGCATCAGCGCCATCGGCCCCGCGCCCCACCGGGGCGGAAAGAGGAGGGAGCACTGCTCCAGAATGTTTGCATGCATTGCGCACATCCCAAGACTTGACAAGAAAAGCAGCAATACACGGTGACACCATCAGACATCTTCCAGAACTGCCCCAAATATCATCAGATACAAAACGCAACACCTTGATTGACGAATCAGCCATGGACAAAACGCTGCGCAACTTTTCAGCGCAACCAGGCAGGGATCTGATCTCAGCAAACATATCATCCCTCTGAGCAGAAGTTCATGTGTGTTGCTCTGCTCTGTATTACGGTGCTGCAGGTCTCAACTTGTTTACAGTTTGACGTTGCGGGTTGTTCGTGCCATGCTGGGTTCAGCGCGGGTGACATCCAGCTGGAGTACATGAACAGCGGCAAGCGTGGGTGTGGCTGACAAACCTGCTGCTGGTGGGCTGAGCCCACCTCACACTCAGCATTGCTTTGAAATTAAGCCGTTTTGCATTTACCTGGAGTCCAGGAGAGGTTTAATTCCGTACTTTCACACTCAGGCTGTGCTTGCCAAGCGGACACTCCGCTGAACTTCTGCTTGCAAGCAATTGCTTCAGCACCTGGCAGGTTGAAAATGGATATGTTTAGTGCGTGCGTAACCCACCTGGTCTCTAGCTTTGCTTCCTGGGCGCGGAAGGGCGCTCTAAAAGCAGCACCTTTGGCCTCCACATGCTTCCTCAAGTGCTCAATTTCGCGTCCAGCCTCCACATGATGCATGCATCCTGATGCGCCGAGGGTGAAGCCGGCAGCCTGTGACTGAGTCACTGAGTGCTTGCAGTCGGATGGTCTGTCAGGGGCGTCTGCTGTGCTTGTCAAGCTTGCTTCAGTGCTGCATCCTGTTGCAGCAATCATTGCTGAGTGATGTGTTGAAAGACAGTGCAGACATGGGAGGTGTCAGCTTGCTTGCATGCGTATGCGCAGCGCTGCACGAGGCATTTGGGTGAATCTGCTAATTTCTGCTTTGCGTCCCTGCTGGGATGGAGTGCTGCTGCTCAATATTTGAAATTAAACATTCATGCCAGAGTACTGCCGGAGCTGCGCTGTGGACACCTGAGGGCTGCGTGAGCATGCCCACTGGGCCACTGCCCCTGGCAGGCACGTCACGCAGCAGCAGTGCTGTTCAGGCTCCCCACCTTGCTTATGTGTGTGCTGGCTCCATCAGCAGTCACCTGCTGGTTTAAAAAGGGTCTTAAACTTGGAGAAACCAAATGCAACAGCATTCAAGACCAGAATTCCTCCTGATCACCGGTGCCTGTGTTTGAATTAAGTAACAAGCGCATGCTCGGCAGCAGTGCTGGGGTTTGCACGGCTGAAGTGTTCAGCCTGAACATGTACCTTCTGCAGGGCTGGGTGTATGTGTATGTACACAGTCGTCTAAATTACACAACGTGCGCCTAAGCCAACGAATACTCAACAACACACCGGCAAGTTCAAAGCACCCAGCCACTGCTCGCAGCAGGACTTGCCAAACAAATTTGGAAGCACGTCCAAATGGTGAGTGGGAAACCGACACAGCCACATAAGCATGCTAGCTTGTTCACGGGACACAATAATAAGCCTCAACCTGCCTTCTGCGTACATCGCTACTACAATCAGAACCTGTCATGTTCATAGCAAGTATACTCTCTGTATGTAAGCGTACGGCACCGCAGGTGAAGGCATCAGTGCACTACACAGCAAAGCAGCATGCTGGGTTGCCCACCATTCAAACCTCAACACTGTCACTTCAAGCCCCGTTGTCATTGATGACCGTTTCCAATGTATCCGATATGCAGACTTGCATTCAGCAGCGATGCTGCTGAGCTCAGGGTAGTGGCATTGCTGCGCCAGCTTGATGCAACAGTGCCACCTGCAGCAGCATCCAGCAAAGTCATCAATTATTCACGACCAAGCCCATGTGCAGTGCACCACTTACTTGCAACCAACAGCAGCGACAACATCACACGCAGTAAGCTACCACCAGCAGACCCATGTTCTATTCCAATCAGATCCTTGCCCGCAAGGGGCCACTGGGCTTGGTGTGGATTGCAGCCCATTTGGACAGGCAGCTCAAGCGGCAGCAGATCAACAGCACCTCAATTCCTGCAAGCGTTGACACGCTGCTGGACTCTGAGGTGCCGCTAGCGCTGAGACTGTCAGGGCAACTGCTGCTCGGAGTTGTGCGCATCTATGCACGCAAGGTGCGCTGGAAGCCGCCATGTGGTCAGTGAATGCACGGTACTTGCCTATTAGCTGGCTGATGCAGCTGTGTTCCTTGTGCCACAAGTATCGGTGCTTGCATACCTCGCTAGTTGTTACTCGCAACGCGAAGCACAGCTCAATACTGCAGCCAGCAGGTACATACGTGACAGTGGCACAGTAGCACTGCACAGCTAGCCTACGCAGGTCCGTCCCCCCCACACGCACACGCCGAGCCGCCTCTCCCACACGCTGTGCAGGTCAACTACCTCCAGCAGGACTGCAACGATGCACTGGTTAAGATTCGTGTGGCGCTGCGCCCAGCAGATGGGGTGAGCCTGCCGCCAGGCTCGCTCACTGCCCCGGTGGAGGCAATCACCCTGCTGGGCCCCAAGCACGCAGCAGCAGCGAAAGCCAGCAGGGCAGCAGGCCGCAAGGCTGGCGGCGCAGCAGCAGCAGCAGCAGCTGCAGGGGACAAGGGTGCTGATGTGTTTGAGCTGGATGTGGACGACATCTACTGGGAGCAGGATGTGCTGCTGGGAGGGGACGGTGCCGGTGGCTTCAACATGTTTGAGCTGCGGGGTGGCACGTTTGAGCTTGGGCTGGCTGCGCCGTCAGGCTCTGGGCCGTTGTCACAGGTGCGGGGACAGCAGGACGCGCTGGCCTGCCTGGCGCGGGGGCTGAGTGACATGACGGACTGCAGGCAAAGGGTGTGGCGGCTCCTCAAATGACATGGCATCTGCCTTTCAGGGATGTGGAGCCGTCACATGTCACAGCGCACACCACTCAGCGACACGCCGCTAGGCACAGATACCCCATGTCAGGCCGCACCTCTCTCTGTGCCTGCTACGCTCACAGAAGCTCGAGCCATGCACAGCTGCCCAGTGTGTGATGTCCGTGCCTTCCTGCTGCCCATTGCAGGACATCTCTGGCGTGTTCGGCATGCACAGCAGCCAGGACTACCAGGAGGAGTTCTTTGATGCGGAGGACGAGCAGGCCGCAGCAGCGTGGGACCTGGACGAGCTGGAGGTGGAGCGGCTGCGCGCCGTGGCCAGCAGCCAGCAGCAGCAGCTGAGCAGCGGCGGGTCAGGCCTGCTGGGGCTGGGCGGGGCCACGCCAGGCGTTGAGGGACCCCCGGGTGAGGCTTGTGTGCGTGTGTGCGTGTGTGCATAGGCGCTGACAGACAAGCACAGCCTGGCACGTTCTGGTGCTGATAAGCGCCAGTGTGTGCCCTTGAAGTCTGGTGGCATAGTTGCTGTTCCGCACTCAGGCTGTGCTGAGCACAGGCAAGGGAGGTGCGCCAGCACCAGCAGCAGGTCCTGCAGGCGCTGTACGAACGACGAGCGGCGCCCGCAGGTTGACCTTGTCTGCGGTGCTGTCCACGCTTGCCTTGTGGCATGGCCGCGTCTGCTGCTTGCAGGCAAGGGCACCCCGGCAGGGTCGGAGGACGATGACGAGCAGATGCAGCCGCCGCCTGCTGACCTGCCAGATGAGCCACCGGCATCACCAGACGTGACGGACAGCGCAAGAGCAGCAGCAGCAGCACCAGCAGCAGCAGGCCCAGCAGAGGGCCAGACGCCCGTCAGCACCTGGGCAGGGGGTGGCTTTGCAGGCGATGGTGATGTGCTGCCACCGACACCTGGCGGTGCTGCTGGTGGCAGCCAGGGTGGCGCAGCGGCTGCGGGGTACACCGGCGGCACCGCTGCAGGCTACACGCCTGCATTGAGCGGTGGCATGCAAGGGCTGCTGCCGCCGACACCCAGCATGTCTGCTGACAACGATGCGGCTGCAGATGCTGCTGCTGGTGCAGAGGGAAGTCAAGAGGAGGTTGAGCAGCATCAGCGGCAGGGCCAGGACGCAGACATGATGGAGGTTGAGCAAGCAGCGGGGGCGGAGGACGAGCAGCAGCAGGGGCAGCAGGTGAAGACGTTCCAACGCCGCACACGACAGCAGCAGCAGCGGCAGCAGCAGGACGAGGGGCCGGAGCAGACCCCAGCAGCAGCAGCAGCAGCAAGGGCAGGGGCAGGCGGCAGCGGAGGCGCGCAGCAGCCAGCTGCACCTGAGGCAACCGCAGGGCAGCCACAGCCCAAGGCAGCAGCAAAGCAGAGGCGCGGCGCAGCAGCAGCACTGCTGGGCCAGAAGCGACGCATGGTCATCGACAGCGCTCCTGAAGAGGCAGCTGGTGGTGCTGCTGGGGCAGGCAGCGGCAGTGCAGGCAAGCGCGCTGCGCGTGCTGGTGCTGGCCGCCGGCAGCCGGCTACGGAGCTGCGAGTGAATGAGATCAGGGCACTGCTTGCTGACCGGACTCCCCTGCTGGATCAAACGGTGAGCAGGGTTGATTGAAGATGATGCAGTGTTGGTATGGTGCACCAGACAAGCTGCCACATGTGTCTGGATGTCCTGTTGGCTACATTGCTGATGAGGTTGATGGTCTATTACGATGCCATCTCTGTCAACTACAAGTGCTAAGGTCCTTGGGGCACGCGAGAGAGCGCGCGCGACAGAGAGGCGCGGGGAAGGGGGCAGGGGGGAGGGAGGTGCTTGCGCACTTTTCCAACTCGCACCACTGCATGCTTAGCTCAGGGCCTGACAGCTGCTGCTGTGTGTGTGCTCCATGTGGTTATCTGTTGCTGCAGCGTCTGCAGTCTCAAGGCAAGCGGATCAGGCTGGAAGCCGCCCTGGTCAGGGCAGGCCTGAGCGGCTCCATGTCACTGGCCTTCAAGGGCGCTGCTGCACCAAGAGCAGTAGCAGGCAATGCAGCAGCAGCAGCAGGTGGGCTGCAGCTGCATCTGGCAGTCACTGGGACAGCTGCTGGTGCAGGCGGCCGTGGCAGCGGAGGCATCAGCAGCAATGCTGCGCTTGCTGCGCTGCTGGGCGGCGTCAGCAGCACCGGGACTGGGGCAAGACGTGGCGGCAGCAGCAGCGCTGTCGCCGGCCTTGACGCAGGCAGCCTGCTGGCCTACGGGGGCAGCCTGGCAGACGGGCTGGGTGTTGTTGCAGGTTCGGGCCTCAGGCTGCCGCCTGAGCTGCAGCAGATGTTCCTGCAAGCTGCGGAGGCTGGGGCAGCAGCCGCGCCTGGCGGAGGCGCAGCTGCAGTCGCGCCTGTCGCTGCACCTGACGAGATCGGCGTGGTCGGGGAGGATGACTTGGAGTTTGGCGGGCCGGGCGCTGCCGCTGGCGTGGCTGGCCTGGGTGGCCGCTTGAGTGGTGCCACCAGGAGCAGCCTGTCGCTGTCACTCAGCACCCCCGGGTCGGCTGCTGCTGCTGCTGCTGCTGGTGCTGAGCAGACGCCTGCCACTGCGGAGGGGCAGCAGGCAGGGCTCCCAGGCAGCGGCGGTGGCACAGCCGGGCTTGGCAGTGCTGGGTTTGACGGTTACACCCCAGGCAGCTTGTACGGTACTGCTGGTGGCGCTGGTGCTGCAGCTGCCTGCGTGCTGCAGCCACTGGATGCAGCAGGAGTGGCTGCTGCCAGTCAGCAGCAGCAGCAGCAGCAGGGGCTGGTGGTTACGGGTGGCGCGTTTGAGGGTGATGGAGTTCACCACGACGCGGAACCTTTCCATGCAGAGTTCCATGGTGGAAATGGGTGTGAAGATCAGCATGAGGACTCGGACAAGGAGAACCCGCCAACACCTGCGTCCGCTGGCAAGGCGGTTGCGGCTCTGGCTGCAGCTGCGCTGCATGTCGGTGGTGCTGCTGGGGTGTTTGGCAGCGGCCTGGCTGGTGCGCAGGAGGGCGCGATGCCGTGGCCTGCTGATGCAGAAACGCTGCAGGAGCAGGAGGAGGACGGTGAGTGACTGGGGTTGCGACTTGTAACATGTGTGTGAAGTTCACCTTGATGGTGGCACAACCACATTGTGTGTACGCACAGCTGCTCGTCTGTGATTCAGCTTCCTTGCCTGCCTGCACAAGGCACCAGTGATGTGTGAGCAGCTGCTAGCTGCTGGGCCTTTGTGCAGCACTGGTTGCAGTACGGCTGCTCACTGCAGTTTGCATTGATGCCTGCATGCTTGTCATGCTTGTGCGTCGCTCAGCCCTTCTGCCATCTGCTAAGGCTTGTTTTATATAACTTGCTGCTGCTGCTGCTGCTGCTGCTGCTGCCGCTCAACAGATGGGCGCCTGCTGGCTGATGGTGGCTTCACCAGCCGCACCCGCCTGGTCATGCGGCACCTGCAGCACGCCGCTACTGCAGCTGCAGCTGGCACACCCGCCGCCGCTGCTGGCATGGGAACGCCTGCAAGCGGCAGCAAGCGCCGCATCAGTGCCGTGCCCCCGCCTGGCCTGGCTGCTGCTGTTGGCGGCAAGCAGGCAGGTGGCGAGGCAGCTGCTGCAGGTGCGGCTGCATCACCGCTGAGCTTCCAGGGATTGACGCAGGGGCACGGCAGGTTGGATGCATGCCGCTGGTTCTATGAGATGCTTGTGCTCGGCAACAAGGGGCTGGTGGGGCTGCAGCAGCAGGAGTCGTACGGTGACGTGCTCATCACGCCGAACCTGGCTGCTATGGCGCGCACTTGATCTGGAGTTCGGAGAGGCTGAGTGTGCATCGGCGCTGGTGGCTGTTGCAAATGCTCTGGTGCACGTTTCCAAGAAAGAAACTGTTTTATGGCTGGTTTGCAAAGTTGCTGGGGGGGGGGGGTTGAGGATGGCACAGGGGCAGGTGTATGCTGGTTGACTCTGTTGTTCTGTGCACTGCGATCACCCAAGTGTGCTGCTGCTGGGTTGGGGGCTGTTGCTTTTGTTCCAGACGTGATCCTATGCAGTTGTTGAACAGGTAGTATCGTGGCACCAGCGCCCGGGAATGAAATTGATTGTTGTGGCAAACTGAACATCTCTGTTGCACCATTGCACCGTTGCATACAAGTCAACTGCAGCACGGCAAGCGCTGAGTGGGTCAGGCGCAGCACACTCCAGTACGTATGTTAAAACCATCTGAGTCAATCTGAGTCCTTCCACTTGCAGGGTTGGCACCTTGCAAGGTGACACATCCTGTTTCTCGCTGGTCTTGATGTGATGCCTTGAGCGTGTTGGTGGCTAGGGTTTGGTGCCAGGCTGGCAGATGCATCCAACACTGCATGCTGTTGTCTACCAGCAGCGCCCCTGTACCTTGAGCAGTTGTGGTTGTGTGCTGTGTTGCCAAGGCAGGCGCCTGCACTGTGTGGCGCCTAAACTGTTTGCCAGCACACCTGTGCCAGAGAAGCGGCTAATGCCGCAACCGTCATGTGTTGTGATTGTTGCGCTGCAACGTCTGTATGCTGAGGCGGGGAGTAACGCAGAAGGCAGCAGAGATGTCACACCACGACTGGCTAGCTGGTGTGTCTGGCGCTCTAGTTGTGGTGTGCTCTGACCGCGGCAGTAGATGGTCTGTGAATGTAGGCCTGATGGTGCTGCTGGCCTGTGAGCTATCCCCAACCCTTCTGGTAGGGTTAGGAGCGGTTTTATGAGTCTTCCCAAATATTGGGCACTTGTTTAGGCGGCAAGGGCAAGCTGAGGTGCTGCGCTGTCAACTCAATGGATGCTGTCCCAATCTGATGGCAGTACTGCAGAACAGGTCTCTGCAGCATGGCTTTCATACGGGCAGGAGACGGTTGAGCTTCACGAATCCAACGCTTTAGTGTGTTGGACAGAGTTGAATGATTACTGCTTTCTCTGCACGCCGTCTGTCATGGTTCAGGGACGAGCATGCTGCCACGTAGTCCACGTAGGTCTTTCCCTCAGACAGTGACCAGATAGTCTCCTGGCAGCCCACGTCGCTTGCACAACTTCCGTAGGTAATTAAACTGACCTTCAAGTTCATATCAACCCAATTCGCTCGGGTCATCTTCACGCGACAGCAGCCATCTGTGCAGCATTGGTTTTTGTAAGCTCTGGAGCACGACAAAGGATGTCTTCGTTTTTGACGGAGGCGCAACGGGCTGCGTTGGATGCTGCCCTCGCAGAGCGCTTGGCAGCTGGTGGAGGTGCGTCTCAAGGCTTGCTGCTGCTGTTCTTGTGCTTTGAGGCGGTGATCTGGAACTTTTACGTGGTGATCTAGGTGCCGGAGGTTGCGATGGTCGTGGGGTGCTCCCGGTTGCGTGATCTCGGGCTTGCTGCTGTTTCGACACTGTGTAGCATCTCACGGGCCACCGCAGGTCTTTCGCATATGTAGTGTGAACGGTGATCAATGCACAGTCAAGCTGTTTTACGTCTTCCGGATCCGACACGCTGCCTGAATCACAGCAGTATAGGATACCTCCCCTCAGCTGCAGCAGCAACAAAGCGGACAGTGCATCAGTGTCACTGCTCAAACCCCAGTAAGCCTTTGGGTGTTTGCTTCCAGCATGCCGGTTACATGCACATCCTTGTTCAACCATGCAGGTAAGGCAGCCAAGGGCTCTCATCAGGCTCCTGGCACTGGCACCCACGCTGGAGATAAGAAGTCCAAGAGTTCAAAGGGCTCTGGTGCCACCAAAAAAGGTGCGAGCAACAGCAAAACCTTAGTCGTCTGACAGCTGTGATAGCCAGTAGTTGCATCCAACTCCCCGTAATTGCTGTCTGTGGAAACACATGAAGTATGCGGGGTTGTTGGCCCCACATGACTTGCGTCAGCACAACGAAGTGAGGAAGGCAAGCACCAGACTACATCAGCAATATGTTTCGCCTGTGTCTCCTACCTATCCAGCTCGCTGCCCTGCTGGCTGCTGTTGCAATTGCGACGCCGTTGTTGGCTGCAGGTGGTGCTGGTGGCAAATTCACATGGGGCCGCCTGCTCGAAGGAGAAGAGGGTGTTTCAGCACTTGACAGGTGCGCACAGCAACTCAAAAGTCTGATACCAGGTCACACCATTGGTAAAAGCCAAGTTCGCCTAGTGAGGAATTACACCTGGTACTAGCAAGATAGCAAACCTCGAATGAGTGTGCTGCCACTGGCCGGCCACCGGGCGAGGCGGAGAAGGGTTGAGGTGCTGCCGGATATTGGTATAGATGCTGCAGCTCACAGAGCAGCAGCGAACACTGGAGCAGGGAACACATGCCTGTGTCTTACGGGTGCAGGTGCAATGGGTGTGATAGAGGTGTTCATTTGTGAGCCCCTTGCTGGAAGCAGAGGAGGCTATGTTAATGCCTGAGCACGCTCAGCAACAGGGAACCAGACAGTGGGAAACACGTCGCGCTGAACCAAGGTTGCTGTTCTGTATGCCAGTAGCATCACGTGCATACGCTGTTCAGGTGTGCATGTGCAGTGTCTCACAAGCGCGGGCCTGAACGCTGCTGCGTGGTCTGTTGGTAGCTGGTGACATGGGGGTTGGTGCCATGTTCTGTTGCAACGCCAAAGGGTTGCCATGCACAAGAGTGTGTTGGCTTACAAGTTCTCTGGCTGGTGTGTTGCCCCGATTTGCAGGGACTGCTCAGCTGTGTGTTCACTGAAGCAGGGTATGTCAACGCACTGCAAACTCCGTTGTTGCTTGCAATATGTGATGTAAGATCAACAACAATTCACAATTCCCATTGCTTGCAGGAACGACCCCAACTACGACTCCGACGAGGAAGCGCAGCGTGCTGATGGCAGCCAACACCAGCCACAGCCGAGTACAGGCAGAGGTGGCTGCATACAAGCAGGAGGTGCGTGCAGGGGACCGGAGCCTGTTGCCTCACCCATGCTTACTGCTTAACCACTCCTGCAGCCTTTTATCAACCAGCGCAGAACGCACAGGATGCATTTGCGCATCCAAGCAGGAGAGAACGCATGCAGGATGGCTTAATTTGTGTCAGCAGTTGGTAGAGCGCTGCTAGTTGATATGACGGCAGCAAGACGAGCATGTCATGGCTGCTGCTGCTGCTGCTGCTGCTGCAGGTGACAGCCATTGTGGAGGAGTACTTCAGCAGCGGCGACGTGGCTAATGCAGCAGACTCGCTGAGTGAGCTGGGCCCCGTTGAGACTATGGGCCACTACTTTGTGAAGCGGCTGGTCACGCTGGCACTGGACAGGAAGGACAAGGAGCGCGAGATGGCCAGCAGCCTGCTCAGCAACCTTTACGCAGAGGTGCGTCTCAGCATGTTCGTCTGGTGGCTGAAGAGCAAACAGCACCAAGCGTTGTAGACGGTGCAGGCAGCGGCGCATGGCCGGCAGCTCGCCAAGCAGCCGTTTCACAGAGCTGCAGCAGCGTTGGCCGTGTTGGCGATGCGGACATGCCAAGGCAGGGTGGGCAGAGTGGGCACCGCGCAGGAACAGTCGGCACGTTGCTGA
>JACERP010000583.1:0-49435 GCA_014080715.1 Scenedesmus sp. NREL 46B-D3
AGCCTGCATCGGCAGCGCTGTCAAGCTGAGCAGGCTCACAGGCTACCTGCATGTCGACTTCTCCTCCCTTTCCTTTTTCGCCGCTGCTGCAGCCACCAAGGAGCTGCCAGGCCTGCTTGTGAGCTGGGGCATGTCTGTCGTCATCAGCGGAGCCAGCTCCGACACGACCTTGTTTTGCTGCATGCGCGGTGCTGCAGGTGCTGTACGACCTGGGCGTGGTGTCGACCAAGGAGCCGTTTGGCCGGCTTGTGAGCCAGGGCATGATCCTGGGGGAGGTGGAGTACACGTACGCGGCGAGCGCGGACGGCCGGGCTGCGCGGGACGACGACCCACACGCAACAGTGGTCAAGGTGGGCACCGCGTGCTTCTGGCTACTTGTTTAGGTTATGGTGTGTACGGCATGCTCTGTTGGCGGTTCTACTTGTGCTGCGTTGGGTGTTGGGGAGCTGCTCAACCTTGCGAGCAGGTGCCTGCTGCTGCGCGACTGCTGCGCGTGCTGCACGCATCGCTGCCGGTCCTGCTTGTTACATTGATGTCTTCTGGGCATGTAATAGCAGGCCAGCAGTTGACAAGGCATACGCACAGCCTGTGCCTCAGCCAGTTCCTTCCCTGCATGTGCTCGTGCCTGCTGTTCTCCAACCATGTGTCGCTCTATGCCTGCTGTTTGTGTGTGCTCCTCGCCTGTTTCTGTGCTGTCCCCGCCGACCCGCCTCACAACAGGTCAGCGAAGCGGACGTCGACAAGAAGGGCGACGGCTACCGTGCTCAAGTCAGACCCCACCGTGCGTGTGCACGCGCGCGCGCACAAGATGAGCAAGTCACGCGGCAACGTGATCAACCCGGACGATGTGGTGCAGGAGTTTGGAGGGGACAGCCTGCGGCTGTATGAGATGTTCATGGGGCCCCTGCGCGACACCAAGGTAGGCGGGCGCAGGGTTCAACAGTCAGTTGCAGTGGGTATGCGGCGTTGGGCTTTGTCAGAGTCTGCTGTGTGAGCTGTGTGAGTAAGAAACGAAGAAGAAGGCCTGGGGCTGTTTTGAGTTGTTCACTCGGATGTTCTGCAAGACTGAGGCATGCGACGCAAGAAGTGCATGCAGTGTTGTGCGAGATGAGGCACAGGCATGTTACAGGAGTGCTTTGAGTGAGACCGAGGCTGCAGACAGCTTGTGGCCTGTGAGCTGTGTTCACAGCGCCACAACGCAATAACACGGCAATGTTTTTTTTTGTGACGTCATGTGCAACCAAAAACAGATGTGTTCATACACCTGTCTTCACGTGGTGCTCGTTGTTGAGCAGACTACTCCGCCACATCTTCAGTTACCCCTTCCGTTATTTGGTGGCGGTGGCTGGGCAGGCTGTCAGTGCTGCAGTGGTGCAAACAGGCGCATCCATGCAGTTAGATCTGTCGTCTTAACAAATTGTTTATGTAAAGTGTGTGATTGCTGCTTTCAAACCTGCACTGGCGAGTCCTTGCCAGCCATGCATGCTTTGCTGACGGCTGCCGCTGCCTTTGCTGCTGTCTTGTGGTTAGGTGTGGAGCACGCGGGGCGTGGAGGGCGTGCACCGCTTCCTGGCTCGCGTCTACCGCGCATTCGAGGCGGGGGTGAGGCGCATTGCAGCAGCTGGTGTAACCACGTCACCGGCAGGTGTCACTGTGTCACTCTGCAGCGTAGTCATGTCGACGGGAGTGCAGCTCACTTGCGTGCGAGGCAGGGACGGGCATGACAGCACTACATGGGAAGCTGCTTTGTACTGTGCATCCTGTGCCACTGCGTGCTTATACCATTCTTTGGGCACCTGCTGCACAAGTATCCTTAAATTTTGTAATGTCAACACCACTAACACAGCCAGTGTGTCCCGGTCTGCACGCAACACCGCTGCGCTTGGCCTAGTTACACACAGGTGCCCAGCTCTTGCTGCAACCACGCTCCCTCACCAGGCCATGTGCTGGCTTCCTCATGTGCGTGGTGTGGTGTGGTGTGGTGTGGTGTGGTGTGTGGCTGCAGGTGAGTGACGAGCAGGCCAGCAGGGAGCAGCTGCGGCTGCTGCACGCCACCATAAAGAAGGTCAGCACGGAGACGGAGGAGATGCGTTTCAACACGGGCATTGCCGCCATGATGGAGTTCATCAACGGCGTGTACAAGTGGGACAACAGGTGCGTGCTGAGCTGGTCCTGAAGGTTGCTGTTGAGTGGTTTTGAGTATATAAAATTATTGAGTATCTTTCAACTTTTGAGTATTTTATATGTGTTGATGAGGTTTTGTTGTGTTGACATTGCCTGCAGTTGTCAATGCGTGTAATGTGTCTTCAGGAATCACCGTTGCAGTCATGTTGCACTGTATTATTGAAGTCCATGCATGCAAGCACAGCAGCTTCAACTGTTGAGCAAGCAGCACCTGCTGCAGCACCGGGTGCTCCATGTCAACCGTTCATCTGTGTAGGAGCCGCAGCCGTGCTGGAGCCGCTTGCGCTGCTGCTGGTCCCCCAAGCACCGCTCTTGGCTGTTGCAGCTCCAGTCACGCTAATCTCACCCGCCACAGCCTGCTGTGCTGTTTCCTCGCCCCTCCACTGCACACACGAGTGACATGCAATCAGCATCACACCACAAGACACGCCATGTGGTGCAGCCCGCTGCTCCGCTGTGTGCTCCGTTTCGCTTCTTGGCTGCACACACGAGTGACGTGGCCAACCAATATGTGTGATCACACCAACAGACACATGACCCCTCTGCTCCGCTGTGGTCTCCCTGCAGGCCGCGCGCTGCCCTGGAGCCGTTTGTGCTGCTGCTGGCGCCCTACGCGCCTCACATCGCCGAGGAGCTGTGGGCGCGGCTGGGGCACCGCCAGAGCCTGGCCTACGAGCCCTGGCCCCAGGCGGACGAGTCGCTGCTGGTTGTGGACACCATCAAGCTGCCGGTGCAGGTGGGTTTGATCCGTCATGAGCGCGATGTCAACGCGCTGAGCTAGTGCCTGAGGCAGGTTTATCCCTGTACTACTGTGCTGTTATGCACTGTTCTTTATCATATTTTGGGATGCGCTGCTTGGTCAGGAGCTGCTGAACGGTCGCGCCTCGGCGTGCACGCGTGTCAAGCATGCTGAGGGGCCGGGCGTGGGGTATGGCAGGATGCAGCGGCAGTGCCAGCAGCTTGCCTGGTGAGCACGGTGCCATTGCCTGCGGCGCTGCCTCACACTGCTGCTGCTGCTGCTGCTGCTGCTGCTGCTGGCGTTGCTGTTCCAGGTGAATGGCAAGATGCGCGGCACCGTCGAGATGGGCGTCGCTGCGGATCAGGCGGCAGCAGTCGACGCCGCGCTGGGGCTCAACACCGTCAAGAAGTTCACAGAGGGCAAGGAGATCAAGAAGGTCATCTACGTGCCCGGCAAGATCCTCAACCTGATCGTGCCCGGCAAGTGATCTGGCAAGTGATCTGGCAAACCTCGGCAGGTTACGTCGTGGAACGGCACGGCGATTGCGTCATGTCAGACTGGCGCTGTGCTGGCGACCTCTGCGGCGGCGGCGGCTGCCGCTGCTGCTGCTGCTTGCTGGTCGACAGGGGTGTGTGCTGTGCAGGGGTTGAATGTTGCTGCAGTATCACAGGGAGATCATGGCACAGGGGTGTTGAAGCCTGGGTTGTGTTCTGGAGGGGTCTGCAGCGCAGCCGCACATGCGGCGGCTGGTGACAGCTGCTGCCGTGCTGCTGCTGTGCCCCGTCCTCAGTCTGGCTATGGATGTTGGCACATCTCCAGCAGCTGCTGGCTGGTACTGCTGGTGGCTGACTAAATGGCCTGCTCAGTTGAAGAGGTCCGCATGCGTAGTGGCAAGTCCGAAGGCGGTTGGGAAGCTTCCACATGATGCAGGTCTGGGTGGTGATCATGCTGCACCATCACCGGCTGTCCTGCAAGTAGAAGTGTGTTCCAGCAGCAGGTTGTGTACACATGTGCTGCTGGGATGTGTCACTTCAAGTGCAGGTCCCTAAGCCCTGACAAGGTTGTGTGGATGTTTGGAAGCTGGCGGCTGCTGATGTTGCGGCCCCTGGTGTTACCGTAGACGTCATGGTGAATGGCTGCATCACCTGGATAGGGTTCATTTGTGTATGCATGCTGCATGCGTTGCAGCCCTCGTGGATAAGGGAGGCCGGCGGCTCTGCGTTTTGCTTGCCTTGTGTCTTACCCACATTGCTGCTGGATACCATGAGCATATGCTTGCTGGCTTGGGTGCTGTGACATGGGGGTGCACTGCTCAGGTCACAACCCTGGACGTACTGTGGCAATTTCGGATGCACTTCCTTCTAGGACTGGCAACATCCTTCACTACAATTTTGTCGTATATTCGCAAAAAATACGCGCTGTATCTCGCATCGGTGCGTGTTGTTCATGTAACCTGACCACAGCCATAACCCTCATGTAACCACGGCCAGTCTGTCGGGCACACGGGCATGCTATTGACACCTTTGAGCTGGGTACCGCGAGTATGGTTTAGCTGTCTTGGAGAAACCCCGTGCGGTAGTCTATCTTTGTTGAACAGCGATTGACGCACTCACAATCACTCACTGCTGTCCGGAGCTAAGTACCCGTTGGACAGGAGTACACGGAACATTACAACAGCTGAAGATATACGGTAGTTGCAGTTGTGATCATGGCTGCCGCAGGTCAGCAACTCAACATGCTGCAGCTGTACAGGCAGGTGTTGAAAGCAGCGAAGCATTTTCCTAGCGTAAAAAAGCACAGCATCATCAAGACCATCAGAGACGAGTTTCGGGAAAACAGGGTGAGCTTCTCATGTGTGCTTCTGGCTGCACTGCACACAGGCACAGCAGCAGCGCTGTAGTAGCAGCAGCACAGTGCCAGCAGCAGCAGCAGCAGCAGCAGCAGCAGCAGCATGTCCTTGTAAGTTGCTTGTGCATGGGTTAGGCTTGTGCATGCGCTGTATCAGGCGCAGTGCGTGTTCAGCACTTGCGTATGTTTGCAATGCCTGCTGGGCTTTTGCAGCTTCAGTTTCAATTGCACACGCCTGCGGCTGTTTGAGGAGTCGCCGCACCACATGTCACGATATGCACCAGGCATTTGTCCTCGAGAGGAGCAGATGGAATGCATTGCATCAACGGCCTGGCATTATGGGTTCAAGCATCTGCTTGCAGGTGCATGCTGCCATGCTGTCAC
Organism: Scenedesmus sp. NREL 46B-D3; assembly: GCA_014080715.1. Classification (NCBI taxonomy): domain Eukaryota; kingdom Viridiplantae; phylum Chlorophyta; class Chlorophyceae; order Sphaeropleales; family Scenedesmaceae; genus Scenedesmus; species Scenedesmus sp. NREL 46B-D3. The sequence continues at coordinate 5,156 of JACERP010000583.1, forward strand.
ATCTTCTGCAGCTGCTGCTTACACCGGGTCCTACGTCTGTGCACTTTGTGCCTGCTGCAGGGTCTGACGGATCCAGAGAAAGTGAAGCACTGCAGAGCAGTAGCAGAACGGGGCCTGAGTGACTTGCAGGCTTACATGGGCATGCAGGCATCAGCAAGCAGTGGCAACATGTCCATCACACTCAAGGGCGCAACAGGCTGACCACAGTGCTCAACATTGCACATGACATGTTGAGTGTGGTGTCAGTTGGTGTTCTGGCGTGCAGCAGCAGCAGCAGCAGCAGCAGCAGCAGCAGGAGGTAACCAGCCACAAAGGAGGCTGGTGCCGCAGCCACTGCAGTAGCGGGAACCTGACACAAGCAGAGTTCCTAACATGTTGTGATAGCTACAACGTGACTCTGCAGTGCACAGCAGGTGCAGTCTTGCCGCTATGCATTCCAGGTGGTGGTGCCTGCACAGAGAGAGCTTGGTGAATAGCTGGTTGGGGATGCAGTGCCACATCAGGCAGTGGCCTGCCACTAAACATATTGGAGTTGTGCAGCCGCGGGCTGTTGCGGTGTTGCTCAACCACGCATGACGCATTCACAGAGCCTCCTGCAGGCAGGGATCAGAACATCATGCAGACGCTGTGATGGAGACAATCCAGGGCATCAGTTGCATACATGTGTATGCGGAGCCGGGGTTTGTCGTGCGTGTCGGCATGGACATGCAAGCTGCCAGGCACATGTGCATTGTGTGTTGCATCTACTGCACCTGGCGCGTTTTGCACCGCGGCATCAGCGCCTTCAAGCGGCGCCTGCACCCCAGCCAGTCTGGAGCTGCCAGTCGACAAATTCTTTGACGGCAGACAGCAGCAACAATGCATGGGCAGGGTGACACACCTGCCCTCTGGTTGTGTGTTGTATGTATTGCGCCGTCGTCACTCCGCAGTGTGTGTGGTCAGCACGTGGGCTGTGGGTGATGCTGAGCATGTTGCTGCTTGTGCACATGTGCATGTAACAACCGCATGTACATGATGAAGAAGAAGAGGGGACCATGTCACAACAGTTGGGTACGTGCGGCTTGTGTGTGTATGTGCATGCCATCTCGTGCAAGTGTGCAGGCTGTGAGAGGGGCAGGCAACTGAGCCAAGTAGTTGCTGCAGTGTCTGCTGCATACTGTGTGCTTGACTGCAACCCCGTCACAATGAGTAGAAGGGGCTCAAACAGGCATACCCTTGGCTGTGACTGTTCCAAGTATGCGAGTGCTTGTGTCAGTGCTTGTACCAATGCATTGCAGCAGCCCTGAGTCTGGCACATGTGCCTGATGTATCAGCAGTGTTGTGTCAACTGCAGCAGGCCCTGTCTAGTCCAGCATTGCTTAGAAGGTATTGTATGCTGTTTTGCAATTACCTGGAGCCCAAAAGCCGTTCGAATCCGTTCTTTTGCATCAGCAGTGACTTGGTGATTGCACCAGGTGATGTCGCCAATCATGTCGCTTGCTGTGCGGTCTGCATTCCAGTCACTGAGTGAGTGGTTGCCGCCACCGTGGCATGGCTGAGTCACTGGCCCGTCAGGCATGATGGCGCTGATGCTATGGCTTGAATGGGTGATATGATGATGATGGCCCGTCAGGCATGGCCCGGTGGGGCGCGGGGCCGATGGCGCTGATGCTATGGCTTGAATGGGTAATATGATGATGATGATGATGAGGCATGGCGCGGGGCTGAGCCAGCTGCTGGGGAGCTGGGGAACAGCCAGCCTCCCAAGGCCTCGCACTGACGCACTGCTTGCATGGCCTACTTGCCGGTGAACCCCACTCAAGCACCAACCCCACGTCAGAGTATGATGTGTGAGTGTGTGCATTGTGTGCCGATGGGTTAGAAACATGCCCATCTGCGTGGATCACCCTACGAGTTACATGCTGGTGCAATAAGTGTTCCCGGAGGTGGGAGTGGCGGCACTTGCTAGTGGCGGCACTCGGCTTACGTGAGTTGGAGTTGAGGACAGATGAGAGACAAACGGGTGCAGCAGCTACTCAGCAGCCAGTGCCGTCACCATGCATGGTGAAGTGTGGTCACAAACACCAGCCATGCTGAACATGGGTCACACAGCACAACAGTGCACCTTTAGCATATCATTCTGCGAGAAGCCAAGCTCCCAAGACCGGTTTTTAATTAGCTCAAGGGGTTCTGCAGTTGGCTTTGATGAAGCATATGCATGTGAGCGGCTCATTTACTGAAGTAGTACTAGGACTCAGTGACTATAGTCACTCTGGAGGCTCCCAACAGCGGTGGATCACCTACAACATGCATTACACAAGGCCTTCGGGAATTACATACGATGCCCAACAGCGTGGTCGAAGCGGTCACCTGAAAGAGACCTGTCGCTACCAATTGGCAGTCACGACTATGCTGTTTACAACTCTGTGGATAGCAACGGGCCCTTGTAGTCAACAACTACGCAGACTGTTTGCACGTTTTTTGTTTCTATTGCAAAGTACTCCGGACAAGAGCGCTGCGTGCATAGCATGGTGCGCACCTGACCGGACCACAACCTTCGGGCAACTGCAATGACAGCTTCTGTGACAAGCGCGCGGCTGAGAGTCGGCTCCCTCTCAGACTGTATATAGGTTGAGTCCACATATGTCCCCCCAAGCCTTCAGCTTGTTCACATGTCTTGTGAACAGTGTGTAACCCCAGGTATCGTTGCGGCCTGACGCGCACCGTTCTCGCGGCAACCGAGTAGTGTAAGTATAGCTGCCGAGAGCCAGGATAGTTTGACAGGGACGACCACGGGTCCGACCTCTCAGCTACCTGGGTACCTGGGATGGTGCCGTGCTGGGTCTGTGTGATGCATGCATGTCGCGGCTGGGCTTGTGGGCGTGATTGCGGGTCTGTGCGATGCATGCATGTCGTGGCAGGGTCTGTGTGCGTGATTTAAGGGTATGTGTGATGCACGCATGTCGTGACAGGGTCTGTGTGCGCGAAGGGTGTGCTGTATGCATGCGGGGCTGGTGTGAGCTGACCTCCTCGAGGTGGCCCTGGGCACATCCAGCAGCAGCTGGATGGCGAACCTCAAGCTCACAATACTCGTGTTGCACACATCTTCGCTGGACATAATATCGGCAAATTGGTTTTTTAAGAATTTTGGAAAGTGCTGAAAGCATTTTCAAGGAAACAGATCTGATCTAGAGCTGCCTTGTGACCATGCTCAGGCAGCTTGACAGCATCAATTGTGAAGTGAGCCTACTTCACAGGGCCCAAAGTCTTGATTCAGTTTTGGCCAGGGGTGATAAATTGTAAAGTATCATAACTGTTATGATGTACTATACTTACCACCCTTGATTTTTAGCAACAGTAATTATCAATAACCGGCTCGAGCAGGTCAGACCAACTGGGGCCCTGAATGGATACGAGCCAGCAGGGCTTGCAACCACATCGCTGGGTAGAAAAGCAGGAGCTGAAGGCTCAAATCACAAAATATGGGTACGGGCTGCGACCGGTGGGCCAAAACACCGCTGAACAGGGGTGTTTCAATCAACCAGATCTCCCGCCAAAATCCACCTGCCGCCAAAATCCACCTGCCGCCGCAGAACAGACCCACCACCTGGCCCATAGTAGCTAAGGCCTTTCATCTGAATCTCCAAATCTCTCTCGCTGACTTGTCGTCGCAAGCCCTGCCAGTCATGCATGCGCAGGCGTCCCTGCCTGCATCGTCACAGGAGGTAGAAGCTCACAATTGGCAGCTTGTGCTGCTGTTGCACATCAAAGGGGACTTCGCATGGTGGCTGGGTGCATGCTTTACAGCATTGTGCATGCCTAGCTGCCTTTGAAGAAGACCATATCTTCAGCGCCATGAGTATGGTCACCATTCACGCACGCATTCAAGGCATAGTCGCTGCCGTAGCATGTTGCTGCATCACCGGCTAATGCACGCCTGGCAACCGCTGCATCACAACTTTGCACTCCTGCCCAAGCAGCAGCAGATGGCCGCAAGCCAGAATCACACACACACACACACACACCATGCACATGGTTCAGTGCTGCTGCTCAGCTCAGTACAGGGTGTGCCTTATTGGAGCCACGCTTGTGCACGCCAGCCTGGGCTTCCTTGCACAAACCATGCCAGCATCCACCCCTGCGCAACTTCACGACTCACGTTGCAGCGGCAAGCTGCCAGTTGCAACCACACACTGCCGCGCCATGCTGCAAACTGCCCTGCCGCTAGCTCGGCAGGCACCTGGCACGCACCCGCTGCAGCTCCTCAGCTTGCCAGTCGAACCTGCTGCGCAGGTGGTCCATGTCATCTTGCAGCTGGCTGCAGTAGCTGCTGTTGCCATGCACGCCATGGCTGCCGCTGCCGGTGCTTGCACCAGCTGTTCCTGCCGCTGCTGCTGCTGCTGTTGGAGCAGCTGGACTGCCTGCAAAGGCACAGCAGCAGCGTTAGCAGGACTGCGCTGCAAGTATTTGTCATGTGTGGTATGAGGGCTGCAATGCATCTTGGGGTAAGCCATCCATCATGCAAACCGCGCAGGGCATGCATACAATGTGTCAATGCAAATAACACCCTTTTCACCGCTAAAAATCACACCACCTCATCTGACCAACCTTGGTCAGCAGTCGTAACGCCGTCACTTCCCCTGCCCCGTGCAGCTGACAGTTCTCACAGCATTATGAAAGCTGGAGCCAAAAGGCACAAGCAAGGCTAATGCCTGTTGCCACGAATGTGTCAACCTACTTATCAAGTGTCCGAACATCCACCTCACCTAGCATTCCTAGTCTCAGCGGTTGTGAGGCCAGGTACCAGTACGTGGAATGGATCGCCACTCTCTCCTTGGGCATCACGAAGATGCCGACCTTGGTGGTTTCCAGGCTCTCCAGCTTATGCAGCACATCCATGCCTTGCGTCACCTTGCTGCATGTGGTGTGGTGTCAGGCACCAGGCAGCAGGTCCAAGCACATCTGATCAAACTTGGCCCTGCTCAAGACAAGAGGCAACATGTAACGCACCACAACTCGGCCTTGGCCCGAGGCAGCTTGTGAAACACACCACAACTTGGCCTTGGCAGTCGGAGGGCATGAAGCAAAGTCCTTGAGCATGTGCAGCCCGTGCATGCTCTGAGTTGCTGCTGGAAGGACGGGACTGTTGGGCAAGGAGACGTTGCAGGAAGGTGGTGACGCCGCAGGCCGCACCACACTGCGCGCCCATGAGTGGGAACACTCAACAAGAACTACGACAAATTGCTGCCTTGCCCGCCTCCAGAGCCCATGCAAAGCGCCCAGTGGCCTGCTGCTCAGCCAACAGTTCACACTGAACGCACCCAAAGATGGTGTAGTGCATGTCGAGGTGCGGCGCTGCTCCCAGCAGCATCGAGAACGAAGACTTGCCGCTGTTGGGGTCGTCGTAACGTCCCATGGACACGACACCTGCATGCCACAAGCAGCAGCCACGCATGAGTATTGCGCCTTAAACAGGGGTTGCAGCTAGTGCGGCCAGCGGAGAAACCACCACACATATGCACGTACGCACAGAAGATACGTGCACGCTGTATGCTGGGCTGCCACTGAGATGTTTGCATGCAGAGTGCTGCCCGAGAGTGCTGAAGCATACTGTGAAATGGCACAGAAACTTGCAGGCAAGATGGTACCAAGCCAACCTTGGCAAGAACATCTGCAGGGCGTACATTTGGCACATGTTCACCACCAGCATGCATGCGTTGCTTGGCACCCAAACCCATTGCTCAATCAACACCAACTTGTATAGCATGCACTGAACAAACAACGCAAGTTACTCTTGCTGTTGCGCTGCAGTCGTGCAAACCCCTTGCAAGCATCTAGTACTCCCTCACCTTCTGTGTGCTTGACGTCTGCCCGTACTTCCAGTGGCACTGTCTTGTCACCTTCAGCCTACACATGCACAGCATTACAGCAGGAAACTGACAGATTCCCATGGCCAGTTGATGTGCGACACCGCTTCAGGTTGTGACTGCGGCTCGACATGCGCTGGTCCTGTTCCAGATACAGCGCGCGGCAAGGGAAATCATGTGCAAGCACTTGCAGTGGGCCATGCAGCCAGTCTGTTTTGCTGCTGCTGCAGACACAGCAAGTTTGCTGCTCTGGTGACTGCTGCAATTCTCTGTTTGTTGCAGAGGCTGGTGCATGTGTGGCCCAGTGCAGCAGGTATATGCCAAGTCACATGCTTGTCCAGCGTGTCCTGCAATAATCGCACGGTGCAACAGCACTGTTCCGACTGTCTGAGCACATCCAGCGACGCAGGCGTATCAACTGGGATCAGCAGCTGCTGCATAGCGCAGATTGCCCTTGACTGCTGTCGCTCACCCGTTGCTGCGCATCCATTGCCAGGTTGCGCCCTCCAGCAACATCCTGAACTTGTGCTACAAAGCCCTTGTCCACCCTGAAAATATGGTTTCCTGTGTAAGCACCCATGGCAACCAGCTTGAAAATATGCTGCGCTGTGACTGGTGCAACCTGTAGAGCACGGCATTAGTAGAAGACTAGGTGTCATACAAGTGCTCAGAACGAAGACATGATTTTGCACACAGGCACGCAGCAGCTGTGCGGAAGTATCTGCTGCAGGTGACACAAGCTCAGCAGCTGCTCAGCAGTGCTGCCTCCTGCTTTTCGTGACTCAGTGACTTTGCTGAAGCCTGCTTGCCTCTGGATAAAAGCCGAAGTGTATATCTCCCCATGGCGTTTGAAACACTGCCCTTTCATCTGACATGGTGGGTTCCGCTGCTATTGCTACTGCTTGCCAGCTGCACAGCAACACCGCCGCAAGCGCGGCTGCCGCTGTTGCTATGGCATTTTTACGTGAACGCATTACGCTATTGATCAGCTTGTGCCCTCGTCTTGACATCAGCCAACTCAATCAGTCGTCCAACGAACAACAGTCGCCCATCTCATTCCCCGCAGGTGATGCCGACAGGCTGGCGGAGCAAGCTTACACGGCTGTCGTACTACGAGGTTACCTTCGGACGGCATTAGTGGCGCATGTCACTCTGATACTGCACTGTCAGACAGTGAGATTCAAAACATCACAGCCCAAGACCCCTGCATTGCACTGCAACCCTTACCATCATCTGCCTGCTGACCGACCACACATAAAACTCATGTAAGACGCCTGCAGCCTGTCAACAGCAGGCAATGTTGACGGTGGCGGCAGTGCATAAGCGTCACTTGCATCATGCACATGCTTGGCATGCATGTAAAAAAGAGACAGCACTCTGACCCAGCCGGAAAGCGAAGCAGAGTCACCCGGCCTCCCTGATGAAAACCTGGAGGCAGGTGACACGAAAGAGCACTGCTATGCGGCATAAAGAATGGGTCAGCTGGCGCTGATGTCCGGCATCACAACACACACAAAGCACTGACAAATCCGATCAACTGCGTCATAAAAGAGACAAATCACAACCTCCCTTGCTGTTCAGATAGGCATAAGCCAGGCATCAGCCACTCGCGGCATACACTGTTAGTGTGTCACATGCGCAGTGGTGATCACTTGCCTGGGGGGTTCCTGGCTCTAGGGTCAGCGCTGCTGCTGCTTCATGCAAGACTGACAAGAGCGCCACAACACACATATGTTTGCAAGCCAACACATTCAGATATGCTGGTATGATGTGACGGGGAATGCCACACACAGCATGCGTGTGTGCATAGTATGCATGGTGTGACTCTCCAACTTGTTCATGAAAAGCCAAAGAAGGCTGGTTCAGCAAAGGATTGTGCCAAGCTGAACATGGCAGCTTGAGCCCTGTGCGCAGCTTGCAGCCTGGCAGGAGCCACATGATAATAGGCACCCATGTGTGACAGGTGCATTTCAGAGACCTGATGATTTTACGTGCCACCTGCTTGTGACAGCATGGGGTATGCAGGGGTCGAGGCATCAAACGCTGCTAGGGTGTGGCACGTGCATAACTGAGCGCATGCAAGCCACTACCTGCAGATTAGATAGAACCTCAAGACAATGATATATGTATATAGGAGAATAAAACACTTGCCCCAGAATAGGGCCAGTGGCGCAAAGGAGCCAAAGGAGCCAAACAAGGCTCAAGGGGCTCCTTGCAATGAAATGCATGCACAACTTGCCAGCAGTACATCATGCACATCTGTGCAACTGCTCAACATCTCATGCACGGCATTGCCATGGTGATATGCATGTGCCCAAGGAGCGAAGCCTGAATCAAATAGTGCCGATACATGAAATCGCTGCATGCGTGCAGCTAAATGACTGCTATTGAACAAATTGCAGCACCTTGCTCACCCAGCTGCTCTCAGGTGCATGCTCCAACATCTGCTGATGTTCTACATGTACAGCTGAACCCACAGGGGTTTGGGCAAGTACGGCGTCTGGCCATGCACCTGCTGCGTGGTAAATACAGGACTACATACCACACCAAACACCATCATTACTTCAAAGACCCAACCAACTCCCAAGAACACCACCATGCACCTTCGTTTCCAAGACAGACTGCTTGTCCTTGTGTGTCTTCGCTTGTCACAGGACAGTTGTGCCTCCCCCCCTCCCAGTCGTCCCCCATGCATGCGCTTCTGCTTCACAAGTAACGTTCCTGCAAGCTGCGCTGAGCCGGCGCTGCTGCTGCTGGCTGCTCACTCCTTGTGCATGGTGCCACTTGGCGTGAAGCAGCTCAGCAGTAGGCGGGCCAGCACACCCTGCGGGACACACGGGGAGGTCAGCAGCAGGGGGTGTTGGACTAACCATCTTCCACAAATACTAGTTAGACATGGGTCCAGTCGGTGCCGGACCAAGAGCATGTTGTGCGTGTAGCCGCTGCTGCAAGGACAAGCCATGGTAAACCTGGCACTGCCAGCACACTGCCAGAAGAGTGAGTATTTGTGTGCCTACATCCCAGAGCGGCTCCTCAGCCTACTCAGCAAATACAGCCCTCTTGATGCCTCACCTGCTGCCGCAAGTTACTCCTGCGGCTAAGCACAGGCTTTGCAAGCACTGCCGTGCCGCTGACGCCCATATCTTCAATGCCACAACTACCACCAGCAGTTGCAGGAGCAGCAGCAGCGTCACTGCTGCTGGCGTCCAAAGCAGCAGTGAAGCAAAGTTTCCGTGCAACATCTTCACATGTTGACCCTGCTTCTGCGTGCACTGGTGCCTGCTGCTTTGCTGCTGCTGCCAGCTGCTCCCTCATGTATGGAGAGTCCTGCAGTCGTGCCTGCATCATTTGAAAAGATGTTTGAGGTTTAACATCTTGTTCTGGAGCATGTGGGCCTGGCTGCACCTTGATGACATGGATGCAGGTTGTGTGATCATTATGCAGAGAAACTCATTCTGCAGCTGCCATACAGCTGATTGTGTTGCTCCTGTCAGCAGTGCAAAGCAAGCCCGCGGCAAGAGCTGACAACAAGTGTGCCAAACTACCCATAACACCTACCTCTCCAGAGTCCTGCCTGCTGCCTGCACCAGCATCCACAGCATGTGGCTGCTGCTGAGGCGGCTCAACTGCAGAAAGGTCTCCAACCCCTTCAAGATCCGCTGACAGTTCTGCAAGCTGCTGCTGCTCATCTTCCCTCTGCTGCTGCATCTCCTGCATACTCTGCTGCACAGCCAGCTCGAGCTGCTGCACGGCAGCCTGCAGCTGCTCGAGGTCAGCAAGTCTGGTCATGCTGCTGGCGTGCAAATACGCGTGAAGGGTGTCCAGCCCCTGCTGAATCACACTGACGTCGTCCTGCAAACATGGAGATGGCAGACACACCCTTCCAGGTGAAGCCAAACTGGCATGCAGGAAGGCACGCAATGTTTGTAGTGCCTGTGTTCACAACGCAATCTTCCTGCAAAGTACAACTGCATAAGCAAACAACGCGTTCCGCGCAAGGCCAGGGCTGCCCTTCATAGTTGGCACATTGACAGTGTGTGCCACGCCCATGCTCACGGGGCGGACCAGCAGCATGTGCAGTCAGAACCAACACATGCCACGCAGCTGGAGCACGTCATTCAAACACTGATGCTGCTGCGTTTTTTGCTGCCGTTCATCGTACCACTCACTTTGCTGGCGCTGTCACTGCTAGTAGCTGCTGCTGCAGCGGCAGCGGCGGCGGCTGCCACCGCTGCAGCTGCAGCAGTGTCAAGAGTCCCTGCAGCTTCACTTCCTTGTGAGCCACAATCCGTTGGCTCTGCTTCCTGTGTTGTTCTTGCATCAGGTGACACAACCATATCAGCTGCAGAAATCAACTGATCTGCAGCGTGTGATGTATCGGTGGCGGCTTCCACCATTGAGGTCACCCCCAGAGCCTGCAGCAGCATCACAAGTCAAACTTGGGTCAAACTTACGTCAAGCTGGATGCAGAGCTACTGCAGTTTTGGTTTAGTTCAGTGCTTACGCAACCTGACAAGGAGCCTTGCAGTTAAGCTTCGGCTGATGCCAAAGCTCAGAGCTGCGTGAGGGTGCTGCCAAGGGCGGCTGCTTCAAGTATGCCAGAGGCAGGATCGTTGGCCCCAGCAGCTGTAGCACGCTTGTGCCTGCTGCACAAGTGCAAGCCAGCTAGCATGAAACTACCATCATGTAATTGAGCTGCTGCAGCAGAACATGATTCTGTACTGCAGTTGTCAGGGTTGAAGAGTACACACACATTTGAAAGGATCGCCTCCTGGGCGGCTAGCGCCGCAGCTCGGTCCACTACCAGCCATTGCATGTGCTGCAGGCTCGCCGCCCAGGCAGTGTTGCGCTGCTGGTGCTGGTACAGTTGTTTCTGCAGCTGCTGCCGTGAACTGTACAGAGCCTTGGTCATGGTACACTGCCGCTGCAGTGCTTGCTGCAATGCAGCGCACTTGCGCCTGCTGGCACATGCCTGCATCAGCACGGTGAAACTAGATCAGATTGCAGGCTGGATTTGGCTGCAACCTTGCAGATCCTGTCACACGTCAGCTGCAACTTCAAGGAGCGGCTGAGAAGCTCTGATCCTGATTTGCAGCTGCTGGTGACAAGCATCTACTGCTGCTTGTGTTTTAGTCAGGTATGCGTGCTGCAATCAGGAGAAATAGAAGGTTGTCAAACAGTTTGGCTTTAGACAACTGAGTTGTACATGGTCTATGTCAAGCTGCTGCGGCTGCTGCATCCTTCTGCAGTGCAGGCGTCTCACCTGTGCAGTGCAGAACAGGAACAACACCAGCAGCACTGCACACGGCAGCAGCTGCCACATACCGCTGCTGTCTAGGGCTACAATCACGGGTGTGTGATGCTGCTGTCTCAGCAGCTGCTGCTTCAGACGAAGGCTAGTGGCTGTGCAGGAGCCCAGCTGATTAATCAGCTGCTGCTGCAGCTCTGGGGTGATACCATGGCACTGCAGTGCAGTGCTCTTGCAGGAGCATGCTGAGTCTGCCGCGCTCAAGTACAGCTGTATTACCAAGATCAGTGTCGTGATTGGCAGAGTGATGTGTAGCTTTACAAAGCGGCCCATGCCCGCTTTGCAAGCCCAGCATAGGAGCCTGGCAAGTAGGTTTGGCGATGGACGGTCGATGGCTGTACCGTGACTATGTAAAATTGAACAATGATTAATATACAACAAATTGCGATGCGTAGAGGTTGAAGTCCTCCTGAGTCACTACAGGGAGATACTCTGGGCCGCGACGTACAGCGGCAGCAGGATGGCCAGATTGAGCGGTGCCAGGGCAAAACCTGATGCTGTGTTTACTGTGTATGGACGTCAGTAAGAGCCGCGCGGTGTGTCAGTAACTTCAGAGTGTTCTAGGTGACACCGCCAGCCGCGGGCCCCGCCCACAAGTGCACTTGTGGGCAGGCCAGGCTGGCCACACCCAAGGAGGGGGTTGTCATCACCAGCGTGTAAACTGATCCACCACCGCAATCATTACATTTTCCGAACACATGAAATCCGGGGTTGAAGCCTCAACCCATGGAAACCCAAGTCGTACATTTTGCAGTTTGTTGCTGTGGTCTGGCACCATCTTGAACTGCTGAGCATTGTACATTCGAAGCGTACCTGATCGCTGAATATACATAAACTAGCAGCGAACAAAAAAGTTTGAGCAGCCTAATCTTCTGTGGAAGCCAATGACATTATATTGTTGCTTTTATTTGTTGCTGTCCAGTTTGGCATTAGCAAAGACCTATGTCGCACCTCAGCTGACATTAGCATGGTGCCTTTCGGGTGACGTCGCAGCATGCAGCTAACTATCAATTGATTAGGAACTTGAAGCTACTGATGCCGCGTTGTGCAGAAACAGTGTTCACTTCCAGTACCGCTGCTCATGCACTACTGCTGCTGCTATTCAGCACACTCCGTTCAGGTTCAGATCGTTTCTGGTACTGTGTCTTTAGAAGTCCTGGTTGTGGTGTCTTACACGGACTGGGACAACAGACTCTATTGTGGCCTGAGGCCACCCTGCAGCAGTGCTGCCCCTGCTGTTGCTCCTGATAGCCCTGAATTGCCACAATGCCGAGCAAACCGTTAAAGGCAATCAAGCCGATGTTCCCGTCGCCTAGCAGTTGGAAGATCGTTCGGGGCGACAAGGTGCAGGTGATGGCCGGCAAGGGTAAGGGCAAGCAGGGCGAGGTGCTGAAGGTCATCAGGGATCAACGCTTTCCGCGTGTGTTCGTTTCAGGCGTGAACATGGTGAGTATAGTTTGGGTTTAAGCGGTGCAGCAGTGCACGAGTAACCACTGCTGCTGCTGCTGCTGCTCCTTGACTGCTGCTGAGTTGCTGCCGTTTGCATGCCCAAGTTGCATGCCCGCCAGCCACATTGCTGTATGCCCAATACCTTGTTACGGACATGCTGAGTGTGCTTGTCGCACAAGAAGCTGCATCATCTGTTGTGCATGCTGCTGCAGATCACTCGCCACGTAAGGGGCGAGGTGGACCCGGTAACAGCCACCAAGACGCCAGGTTACACTGTCAAACTAGAGGTGAGGCGGGAGCAGCACCCCCGCATTCAAAGCTTTGAATCTGCAGGCTGCAGATGAGTAACCTAAGGCGACGTCTATGCCAGTGGCTGCAGCAGCGTCAGCACCAAGCAGCATAGCCCTGGGACAGCAGGCAGGAATGCAAGCAGGCAATGTGCAGCAGTCAGGCCAGTGCCAGCAGCAGCACCAGCACCAAGCCACACAGCCCTGGGACAGCAGGCAGCTAGTGTGCCAGCCAGGGTGTGCAGCCCTGAAGCCAGCGCGGGCAGCAGTGCATGGCAGCATGCAGCGCGAGCACACCGACTTGACAACAGGCCGGTGTACTTGCCAGCTGGGGCGCACAGCCCTGAGGCCGGTGCCGGCAGCAGTGCATGGCCGCATGTAGTGCACATCCACAGGCAGGCAGGGGGTTGTGTACACAACCACAGCTCCGGACCACAGGTGGATCAGCGTCAGCCTGCGCACAGGGAGCCTTGCCAGCTCGTGGGGCATCGCAGCGCTCGAGCAAGGCGTCGCGCACGAGCCGTCTCCTTTGACGCTGCGGCAGCGGGCAGCCAAGGCAACGGCCGGCAGTACACACCTTGGTTGCCACCATGGGTTGAGCCGATTGGCGGCGTCCTGCGCTCGCTGGCGCGCTTGTCTGTCTGCCTCCAGCCCCCCATCCACTGCTCCAGCTGTCATCGCACACATCTGCGCACCATTTTTTATGACTCCTCCATGCCAGCCGAAAACCCATGCACTGCGCTGACCTGTTACTGGCTGCTTGCTGCTGCTGCTGCTGCTGCTGCTGCTGCTGCTTGCAGCACCCCATCCACTACTCTAATGTGATGCTGCTGGACCCCGAGAAGAACACACCAGTGCGGGTGACCTTTGCATACGAGGACCAGCCACCGTACCGCAGGGTGAGCAGCTGCACGCGCTGCTTCCGCAGATGGCATAGTGGGTTGTGCAGCACAGCAGCGTGCACCGCCAGCAGCAGCAGCAGCAGCAGCAGCGATGGCTGCAGCGGTGCCAGTACAAGCTATTCGGCTGCAGCGCTGCCAGTGGCAAGACATGAGCGTTGCCTTGGCCATGCACAGCCATGCCTTCGGCACAACAGCAGCACCTGCAGCTGCAGCTGCTGACATGCCAGGTCAGGTCACGCGCTTGCCGCGGCAACACTGTGACCTGCCGGCTCAACCAAACACAAGCTGCCTCCATCAAACACAAGCTGCCTCCATCAAACACAAGCTGCCTCCATCAAACACAAGCTGCCTCCATCAAACACAAGCTGCCTCCATCAAACACAAGCTGCAGTGCCGCGTTGACAGACTTACCGCCGGCGCCCTTGCTTTGTACCCTGCACCCGGGATCAGACATGCGCAGTGGTTTGCGTGCACCAGGAGTGACCGTGTGTAGCCCCGCCACACCTGTCGCCAGTTTCCTTTGGCGGGGGGAGGGGGGGCGCTGGTGCGACTGTGCAACACTGCAGTGGGGTGCATGCATGCATCTGCAGTGCCTGGCTGGCCACGTGTTGCGCAGCTGCAGGTTACCACCCGCAGCCGTATCGCTCACCCTGCGCCGGGGAGCCAGGCGAGCGCACTGGACTGCGTGCGCGAGGGGTGACAGGGGCCGTGCGTGTTGCTGCCGGCTGCAGGTCCGCATGACGCGCGGCAAGCTCGCCAGCAAGTGCGTGGTGCCCTGGCCGCACGCCTGGAAGAATGACCCGCAGCCTTCAACAGACGGTGAGCGACGGCAGCAGCCTCGCGCCGTGTCTGCTGCAATCGAGCCAGTAAGCTGGACTTGTAGAGGCACGCAGCCAAGGTCGGCATGCTGCTGTGTGTTTGTGCTGCGGCCCTTGCATGACATGGGGTGTGGCGTGGCTGCTGTCTTGTTGAGCTCTGCCACAAACAATCAGCATGCCCATGCTGTGCGCAACATCCCGTGTATGGCTGCCACTGCGCTGCTGCTGCTGCTGCAGAGGGTGCCAAGGACACCAAGCCTGAGGAGGCTGAGAAGGTCACTTACAACCCCGCAGCAGACTTCACAATGCAGGTGCCAGCAAACCACAGGCAGCTGCGAGAGCTGCGGGAGCTGCGGGAGGCGGCAGCAGCGGCAGCGGCAGCAGCAGCACGGCAGCAGCAGGCGCAGCGGCAGCAGGAAACTAGAAGGAGTAGGTTGTTCAGAAGCAGAAGCAGCAGCAGCAGCAGCAGCAGCAGCAGCAGCAGCCGGAGCTACCACAGTAGTGCAGCAGATGACGGAGGGGTGCAGCAGCTGCAGGAAGCGCTCAGTGGGTGCAGCATAGCAGGCAGTGGTAGTGTGCTGCAGCTGCAGCAGCGGCTGCCATTTAGTTGCAGCAGTAGCAGCAGCATTAGTCGACTTCTATGCAGAAGTCTTGGCACCAAAACCTACCAGAGCAGCTGGTGTGGCCTGGCAGCTGCCCCCCTGCTTCTGTAGGTTGCTGGACACCTTGTCAGCTGCTGTCAGCCATTGCAGCTGTTTTGTCAGACATGTCGTGGGACATGTAGGTTGTGCCAGTCATCATTGCATCACATATGCTTACTGCATTCTGCATGCCTTTGCTGCTTGCAACGATCATTCACATACCGTAGTGTGCTGAGGCTTGGTATGTGTGGATGTGAAAACATACTTGGTTTTCACTCATACCCTGAGGGCTTCTTTGTGTTGTAAAGGGTTGCAGGAAATACACATTTTGCTGACGAAGGTAGGGGTCAAGGAACCAGGGTAAGAAGAGGGTCACGGTGGAGGACAGCATGCTGGGCTGGCATCCACCACCGCCACCGGGTGCAGCGTAGTGCAGCTAAGTGCACATCAAGATTGCTTTGATTGTTATCAAGTTGACATTCACCCAGGAGCCGTTCAAATCAGCAATCAAGCAATGTGAGTGCTGCATTTGCTGCAGTTGTGCTGTGTAATGCGTGCTTCCAGCGACCCCTTTGAAATCCTTGCTTTGACATGACGAAGAGTGATCAGGACAGCGACTGTTACATTGCCAGCCTGAGTCGTTGTGTCCGATGATCTTGCGCAAGTGCGTCTTGCTCAGTGGTCCGAGGTGCTTGTGAAAGGCTTACACTGCTTCATGCGACTGCAAGCGCGTGTTGCTGCCGTTGCTCGTTAAGCAGCACAAGCAGGCAGCAGCCACTACATGTGGACAACTAGAGCAGCGCAAGCTTCGTTAAAATAAACCCAGCCGAATTAGGCGTCGCACTTATCGTGATCACGCAAGGCTTGCACACTGCTTGAAGGGACGGTGGCACAGCCGAAAGGCATCCGCCAGCCTCTCGTCGCGTTCGTCGACCATGACGCGTTATGAAACAATCTACGTATTTTTTTTGGCTGTTGCTTCAGCGTGCGCAGCAGCTTGCACGTCAGCGGACGTAGCATGCGGAGGGCGGGAAGGGTCAGGCGTGAGCAACAAACAGGTGAGAGGCAGCATGGGCTCAAGTATGAACGAATGACGCCGATCTGAATGCCATTAAATGGGTAATTAAGATCTTGTACCTGCATGCCCAGACAGCAGGTGTGGCAGAGCAATTTCAGCAACCACCTAGGTGCAGGTTGATTCCCTGCACAGAAGTGTACCCGCCTTTTGCATTGTGCACACGCAGGCTACTGGCGCAACACCACAGCTGCCAAGAGCTTTGCGCACTCTAACAGCAGGGGCTGACCCAGCATACTTGCAAGGTCGCAGCAGCAGGAAGCTGCAGCAGTTTGCAGGAACAAGCAACTACTTGGTTGGTGCACAGATAGAAGGCTGGCAGCGGGCCACAATGAGAGCAGGCGTTGCGTCACAGCTGCTCAACTTTTATGGTGTGGAGGGCGTGGGGCTGCGGCACAGGCTGGGAGCGTTGCCTGCACCTGGCGGGTTAGAAATGCTGGCGCTTGCTGGCCCTGCATCGCTGCCCACACCCCGCGGCATGGTGGCAGGTGAAGCCACACTTGGACTTCAGCTTGACGCGTATCTGATTTTTTACAACGCAGGCTGCATGCTTGCATCTTCAGCACTGCATGCAGGCTTCTGATCTCTCTCAACCTTGACCATCACGCCCATGCAGAGGCATTGGTGTTGAGTCTTGCTGCAAGCTGCACACCTGATGACGGCCGGCACTTGGCATGGTCCATTATTGTCACGCCGTTGTCATGCTGCTGCATGCTGTGTTTGCAGGATGGATCGGCGGAACTGCGGAAAGTATAGCAGCTTCTGTCAACCCTCTGTCAGCTCTAGCAGCAACAGAAACATTGCAGGACATTGCAAGCTCGCAAAATATGGGGCAGCTTACTGGGGCAACTGGCCTTGGGGGACTCGGCCTGCCAACTGGCCTGGCAGCAGCAGCAATGATGGATGCTGCCAAGAGCAATGATCCTGGCGGCAGCCTTGCTGGAAACCTGGGAGGCATCAGTGGTGGGCTGGGCGGTGGGCTCCAAGGCCTTGTGGGCGCAATTGGCGGCAGCAGTGCTCTTGGAGGTGGAGGGGGCGGGCTTGGGGGTATTGCTGCTGGTTTGATGAAGGGTGCAGCTGGTGCATTATCTGGCGGCGGAGGTGGCAACAACGGTGTCACAGACACAGTCGCAAGGGTCGCTACAGGTGCAATGCAAGCGATGGCGCTTCCGTCAACACTCAGCCTGGAGCATGCTGTTGGAGGCGGTGCCAGCGAAACGACCATGAGTGATGGGGCTGGAATGGGAGGTGTTGGTGGTTTGGAGATGGACTCGGGGCCTGCAGGAATTAATCTTGGAGCGCTTGCAGGTAATGCAATCAGCAGCTTGACCAACACGGAAGCCAACGCAATTATAGACAGGGGCGCAACACAGGGGCAGCTCATCAACCAGGCTCTTGCGGCCAAAGGAGGCGACACCTCAGGCACTATGGGGGTTCTTGTCGCGAGCAAAGCAGCCCTGCAAGCAGCCATTGTTCGTGGCGGTGGCAGCGTTGCAGGACAGGCAGCTGCTGCGGCAGGGCAAGTGAAAGATGCTGCAGCAAATGTGGCCAAGGCGGCAACTGACGCTATTGGTAGCGGCATGGGCAGCATCTTCAATAGGGCTGGGCGGTTCGTCAGTAGATTGTCTGATCTGACTGACGTTGGCGAGCACGTGGCTTCGTCATCAGGGTTCACTGGTGATGCGGATGGCGACTATGCAAGCAGCACCAGCGGCTATGTTACGTCATCTGATGGCAGCAGTTACACCCTGCCAGATGGCACAACATGGAGTGACGCCAGCGAAATGGTCACCATGATTGATGGCGCGCCAGGTGCCATGACGCCGACATCATACACGTACGACACACCCCTGTCAGCCAGCACGGTATCAATGCCAACTGCTGGTGGCTCATCCAGCGGCACTGCAGGATCGGCAGTTGGGCAGTCCGCGGGGGTGATGCAGGGCAGCATGCATCAGGGCGGCACTCTGCAGGGGGCCCAGCACGGTGCGCAGCAGGGCTTTATGGCTGCAGGGGCAGCCGCAGATGCAGCGGCAGCAACAGCAGCACAGGGTGGTAGCGGCCTGGTGTCTGTGACAGGTCCCTTCCCTGACGCTGCTGCTGCTGCCGCTGCTGCTGCTGCGTCCTTGGGCAGTAACCAGTAGGCATCACTGTTTGAGGGCAGGTGTGAGTGAGCTGATGCCCAGCCACGTAGACTAGTATGCCATACTTGATTGATTCAGGGAGTTTGCAGTAAGATGAGTGTCGCACATTTTTCTTTGGTTCTGCTAGCAGATATATGGCAACAGGCAGGCCTGTTGCGGCAGCTCTGATCGCAGCTGGGATATGTTGCGTGAGTGCCTTCAAGGCACTGCCTTGTGTGTGGGTGCCTGATGTGGTGAAACTGCAGCGCATAGATAGCAGACCGTCATCATCATCATCATCAAATTACCCATTCAAGCCATAGCATCAGCGCCATCGGCCCCATAGATTGCAGACCGTGCTTGAAGCATCTACCACGTGGTACATGGTGCACCGGTGGCAGGGTACCCTGCCACAGTTTGCCACAGTTTGTTTGTGGAGGCCTAGGCTGCGCACATGTGGTGCTGTGACAGCGCCTAAAGCATGGTGCTATCACTAGTATATGACTGCTGGGTAGTATAACAGGAAGTGGACTACATAGCCCACGCATATATGCGTGATGAGCTGGATGCATCCAAGTATATCTACGCAAGCGGGTACCTGTCGCAAGTCAACAGCAACACGCATATGCTGCACATTGACTTTCTCCAACACTGTCTGGTGTCGAGCACATCAGGCTACACCTTGCAATGCATGTAGCAAGGGAAACAGCATGCAAGCGCTGGGGGGTTCCGTGAAACGCATGCGTGCATGCACGGCTGCGCAGCCAAGTTGAGAAGCCAACGCCTGCACCATGACCACCACGGGCACATTGCGGCAACTTCAACCACTCAAGTAATCATAAGCTGTTACTATTACTACTAGTCATAGCCATGCGGTGTGAAAGGCAGCACTGCAACTTGAATTGAAAGTGTGGCGTGCATTATGTTGATCACACCAGCAAACCCATCAATTGCACAGCGGCAACCAGAATGGTTACATCGTGGTCTCCTAGAAGTGGACGCGCCAGCCGTCTCAGCGGCCGCTGCTGCTGTGCCGGCAGGGAAACCCTCTGAACACGCCCTCTGCCCAATCTGTCGGGAGATCTAAGCTATCTATCAGCGGCAGCTGCTCCTTCAGCCCCTCAACACCACCGGCCAGCAGGGAAAACCACCTGCAGGGCTCGCTAGCGTTGCGCAGCGGAAGCTGACTCAGCTCACCTGCTGCCACCCAGCAGGCCCCTGCGCTCTCCCAATCAGGCAGCGTCTTGGGGCTGCAGCAAGGATGTGCGCCAAGGCTGCTGCGCCCCTGCCTGCTGCTGCTGCTGCTGCTGCTGCTGCTGCTGCTGCCAGGGTCTTGTTGCTGCTGCTGCTGCTGCAGGCAGCCGCCTGCTGCGCCACCAGTGCAAGACATGGTGCTAGATCCATCTGCACATGCTGCTGCTGCTGCTGCTGCTGGCACTGGCTCTGCCAAGAAGATTACGCGCCGCCAAGCACCGCCATGGTGGCTTTCCAGGTCCAGGATGCCCCTCAAGGCAACTGCAACGCCAGCCTCCTCCAGGCACTCCCGCACTGCGCCCTCCTCCAGGCTCTCCCCTGCGTCGACACCTCCGCCAGGCACCCAGAACCCTGCGGCACCAACAGCGTAGCAGTTGAAAGATGTCAAAAGATGTGCGGACGAACATGTACTTGCACACTCACAGCTTGTCGAGCCTTAATGGGCATAATGGACGTGGTCGCTTGCCTGCTGTCAGCTGCTAGAAAGCAGAGTTCTACTGCCAGCCTGCTGCACATCCGACACCCCAACTCCAACGCCTTGAGGTGCTTTATATGTTGCTGCCGGCAGGCTCATCCTTGTTTTATGATGACCTCGGCATGGCTGCAAGCAGCCAGTTCGGTCTGCACCCGAGCCTGCAACCCCCTGCGTCTGACTGTCAATGCTGGAGGGCGTTCAAGCCACAGGCCCTTGCCGTGATAGTGCCTCAAGGAAGCGGCCTGTACCTGATCCTGCAAACTCCTGCGTCATGAGGAACTTGCCGTCGGAGGGCCGCCTCACAATGGCCAGCGCAAACACACCTGAGCAGCCGCGGCAGCAGAGGTTGCTGTTAGTCCTGTCAAGCGCAGACACATCTGAGCGGCAGCCGCAGCAGGCACGGGCGCCACATATGACACACCGCAAACGCAAGCCCTAGCAACGCTGGCAGGCTGCAATGCAAGCAGTGTTTGCATAGCGCGTGGCCCTAACATCAGTGGTTCCCCCCCCCCCCCGGGGCCACATATGTAGTTGAGTAGTGCTGGGCAGGTGTTGCGCCAAATGCATGCTGCGTCTGTGTGTCAAACGGCTTTCTGCACACAGCTTCCTGTGCAGTCTGACCCCGTCAAACGAGCTTGCTAATGCTGAGGCTTGTTCCTTGTATGTTGTGCAGGTTGGCAATGCCAGGGTACACGTTTGGGCTGACACGCTGCTGCCCCCACCTGTTCGCTCCTCTGGTGGTGTGCCTGCGGGGTCGTGGCTGTCATGCAAGTGGCGTGCCAAGTTGTGGCTGTGCCTGAGGTATTGTGCAACAGCAGGCAAACAATGTTTCGTGCCAAACAAATAAATTAGGCACACCAGAGAGCAGCTGCGCTTGTTTTCCTTCAAAGCAGAACCGCAACAAACAGCGTGCATGCAGTGATGCACAGCACCTGCCAGGCAATGCAGGTTGTCCAGCACCAAGCCGTTGCAGATGCAGAAGGACTTGAGGGTGCATTGGTGCAGGTACAGCTGGTGTAGGCAAGTGGCAGTGAGACAGCTGTCATGTGCAGCCGCTGCGCTGCCATCCAACATGGCTGCTTGTCACAGTTGGTGACTACAAAATGGCGCCCATCTAGTGCTGTTCTGCCTCACAACCAACACCTACTTGCCGCAGACTTGGCAGGTGCCTGACTTGTTGGCATGGTGGATGTGGTACAGCTGCTGGTGGAACCAGTACTCTGCCGGAGACAGCCCTGGCAGCCCGCACCAGTCACACATGCAGTTGTGCGCAGCAGCAGCAGCAGACGCTGCTGCTTCCTGGCCAATCCCACCCAGCTCCAGCTTGTTATGGTGCTGCTGCTGCTGTGAGATTTTGTGCAGAGCCTCAGCCAAGGCATGTCTGCAGTGTGTGACCATGTTGGCTCCTGCCTGGAAAGCCCGCCAGCGCACTGCGGCATCCTCTGTTGCTTTGGGGTGCCTGCAAGCACAGGGCATCGAAGATTGGGACGCGACTGTGAGACAGGCAGATATAGCGGCTTACTGCACAGCAGCAGAATGCTGCAGCACCTGCTGCTGGGCTTCCAAAATCAAGTTGAAAGGAAGACATTATGCAGGTGCATCATGGTGCCAGGCAGTGCAAAGTGTTTGCAGGCCTGCAGCCGGACGTGTGGATGCCGTAGACTCTAGAAGGTTGCTGCCGTTGTAATGGTGCAGCAATGAGAAGTTGATAAGGTTATCAGAAGCCGTGGCAGCACGCACCAGCACGTAATGAACAGTGTGGCACTTGCTGTGCGCAGCGTCTGTGCAATCTGCAGCTGCTGCTCAATTGGAGCTATCACAGCTGCTGCAACGCGGCCGGTTGACTCTCTTGCTTCTCTGTCGTAGTCAGCTGACACCTGCTGCTGCAGGTTTGTTTGTATTGGAAAGTTGGTGACCTGAAATCTGTCCTGCAGGTGCTGCCATAGTGTATGCTGTTGCGGCACGTCTGCCGCTCCACCAGCAAAACCAATCGTGTAGAGTAATGCCTTGTTGTGTGCTGAAACAGACTGGTGCATGTCTATGGCCGTCAGTGCCGCTGGATCGCCGTGTTCAGTTTGAGCTGCGATGTTGCTGCTGGTGGCAAGCAGGTGCTAAGGAACAGCCAAAAGCGCGGCGACAGTTGCTTTTAGAGGTGCACAATATTTAGCTACGTATGTACAGCAAGTGCTCGAGCATTGGCTGAGACTTTGGAAGGTAGGGTTGTTACATGTGTCGGAACTTCAACCTGATAACCTGATACATACACTTGACTTCCAGGTGATCAACTTTGCTGAGCACAAGACGAGCAGGGCTTGGGTCCCCGGTCGTTATGCATAAGCCTTGGTTCACCAGTGATGCAAGCCTGCTGAACAGCTGACCCCAAACAAAACCCAGCAAAATATGCTGACTTTACTGCTGTTGCAACCCTTTCAAAGCTTCCACACATTGGAGAGAATCCCGTTTATTCAAGGAAAACTTAGGTCTGCATGTCATGCTCAGCATGGGGGCCGTGTAGTACAGCAGCTGCAGCATGGGGGCCATGTCAAACACAGGGCACTGGAAGCAGTTTCAGGCGCCCAGTGACAAGCAGATAAGGTAATAAACTGTAGGCAAGTTATGTGGAGATTTGCAAAAAATCGCTGGCAAGGCCAACTGTTCTTGTATGTTTTAGCGGCGTTTTTGTGGCGTAACTACGACAAACATAGCTTGTGCATTCACCAGCTTTCCAGATGACCGAGGTATCAAACCGAGATATTGAGTTGTGCATTTGAAGCGAGTCTGCACCTTTCTTGAGGCCACGTCCCAGCCAGCAACTATACATCTACCAACAAAGTCACTGCCAGCACAGCACCCACACCTGCCAGCACACTTCATTCCAAACACACTTGAGGCCATGCCTCATCGTTCAGATTGCAGGTAGCAAATCTTGCGATGCTTTGATTGCGCCTGACTGGTAGAATGGGGTTGCTGTAGTGCTGGTCCAGCACTGCTGGATGCCCTCAGACATGTACAGCACAGCAGCCAGCAACGGCGCAAACAAACCAAGAAAAGAGCGCAAGCTCACCGTGATCTTTAAGCACACGACCGCAGACCAGGTGAGAATGATGCAGATGAGACAGGCACTTTCGTGTGCGTGACTTGCTGTTCTTGGCTCTGGCAGGCCGTTGTCTTGTATCACAGGATCGACTTCTGATCAAACACCTCTGCTAATGTTTGCAGCACGTTGGGGGTGTCGAGGCACTAGCTGTTTCACCTGACAGCAGCAGCTTGTACACTGCTTCTCGTGACTCCATTGTCAAGAGGTGAGCAGCAGTTCTGGGAATCAGATGAATCCATGCAACCTGCGTGGTTAGTAAGTGTACAGGCGCCAGAACCTTTGGCCCGGTCGATCACCTACTTCAGCATGAGGGTTGCTGCTGGTGTTGGAGTTGGTGGGATGGAAGCAAATGATCCCCAGCAACTGCTGCACGATGCAGCAGCCAGTATTAGCTGCTATGAAGATGTGATTATACTTGCAAGTTGCCCTGCAGCACTCATGTGCAGCAGCAGCAGCAGCAGCTATTCCCCAATCATGAACTTTCATGGCTGTTCCTGCTGTTCGCACCACCACCATCACTGCTGCATCGCGTGTAACCCTCCCCAGGCCTGACATCCAGCTGGTAAACTGTGCAATGCCAGTCCATCAGTTGCTGCAGCACCAGAGCATGTTGCGTTATGCAACCTGCCCCTTCCAACGCTGCACATCAATAAAACACACACTCCTGCTCCACTGTCCTGCCACATAAACTTCAAACCGGTGGCTTCCTTTACAAACCACATTCAACCTCCTGCAGGTGGAATGTAGGCGCAGGCAGCCCACAGTGCAGCGGCAGCTTCGAGGGCCACATAGACTGGGTCAACGATGTGCTGCTGTACCAGGACAAGCTGGTCAGCTGCTCCTCTGACAGGACGGTCAAGATTTGGCAGGCGGGAGAAGAGGGTGCGCCCACAGCAGCAGCAACAGCAGTAGCGTCAGCCGCCGCTGCTGCTGCAGCAGCAGGAGGATATCTGCAGCTAGCACGACAGCACATGCATGCAACCGCAGCAGCAGGACCAGCAATGGCAGAGGTGGCTGCCTGCTGACAAGGAACAGCACCAACTGTTGTGCATGTGCTGCTGAGCCGTGTGCAGCAGGCGGTTGCTGGGTGCCATTGTCCAGCTTGGGACAAGTGTGCAGGATGGTTATGACAAGCGTGTGACAATGGCAGCACGTTATGAAGCCAGCAAGTGCTCCGCATGTGCACGATGGCGTCCTTCCTTTCTCACCACTGCCTGTGCAGCTGACTGTTGATAGCGTCCTGTCAGCAAGCAAACCTCGGCGGTTGCGTCTTGCTGCTGGTGCTGAAATGCTCTGCTGCTGCCCTACCGCTGCGCTGCTGTTGTGCGCGTATCGCAGCTCGCTGCTTGCACACTGTCCAGCACCACTCGGACTATGTGACCTGCCTGGCTGCTAGTGAGTCAGCAGGGAAGCTGGTGTCAGCAGGGTTGCGCAGCGAAGTCATCACATATGACATGCAGGTGGGTGCGGGTGCGCGTGTGGCGCAGCTCATCAAGCAGTAACCTGCCACATTGTACTAGGCTAGGAGCAGCAGTGGGAGACATGCAGCAGGGCAAGCAGCGGCGGCGGCATTTGTGCTGGCAGCAGCCGCAGCCGCAAGCAAGTCAGCTTTTCAGCAGGGCTGCACAGCAGAGTCGTCACTACATAGCACATGTGGGCTGATGGCTGAAGCAGCAGCAGCAGCAGCAGAAGCAACAGCGACTGCAACTGCGGCGGCAGCGT
Source organism: Scenedesmus sp. NREL 46B-D3 (assembly GCA_014080715.1). NCBI lineage: Eukaryota > Viridiplantae > Chlorophyta > Chlorophyceae > Sphaeropleales > Scenedesmaceae > Scenedesmus > Scenedesmus sp. NREL 46B-D3. The sequence goes on from JACERP010000583.1 coordinate 30,153, forward strand.
CATGTGCAGCAGAGCTGGGCGCGGACGTCATAACATGTGCATGCATTTGCACGAATTGGGGCTATGAGAGCGCTAGTATGGCAGCAGAGGCAGCTGCAGGTGGTGCGGGAGGATGAGCGTGTATAGGCCGCTGCATCTCAGCAATGAGCAGGGAACTGTTCATGATACGGCTTGAGGAGGGGGCAGCAAGAATAGAACCGGCAGTGTTGCCAGCAACAGCAGTACCAAACAGCAGCGGCAACAGCAGCAGCAGCAGCAGCAGCAGCACCAACAGTTTAGTCCTCTGAGACGTGCGTTAGCGTGGTGATGGTGTACGGTTGTCGATCAAGGTCAGCAGCTGGCGTAGCACAGATACACCCACCGCGGCAACGGTGTAGCAGCTTGCAACCTTTTGCAGTGCTGTTCATCGCCGCAGTGCTCATGCAAATGTGTGCATCAACAGCTGTCCGATGAGCAGCAGTACACCTGGTGCTGGCAGCAGCGCAGTGCAGTTCAGCGGAGTTGAGCGGTGTTAATGAGCAGCTGATTGAACAGAAGCAGCAGCAGCAGCTACAGAGGGGCTGCACATCACACTGTGCTGGCAGCAGTCTTGTGAGCTGCAGCAGCAGCCTGCCTGGCGCTTCTCCTGTTACACCAGTGCGCTGTGCCGCCTGCTGCACTGCCATCTTGTATCGTTCCGTTTGCAGACGCTGCAAGGGCACCTGCTGATGCCTTACCCCAGCAGCAGCGGCAGCAACAGCGCAGCAAGCAGCACGACGGACGCGGCAGGCACAGCAGACGCAGCAGGAGCGGCAGGGGGCGGGCAGCAGCCCCCGCAGGCCCCCATGCGCAGCGCGTACGCGCTGGCAATGAGCAGGGCGGGCACGCTGGTAGCGGCTGGAACGACAGAGTCGTACATCCGGCTGCTGGACCCGCGCACCGGTCAGAAGGTGATGAAGCTCAAGGTGGGGCAGGGTGTGGTGCTGCTGTGTGTGTGTGTGTGTGTGTGTGTGTGTGTGTGTGTGTGGTGTGTGTGTGTGTGTGTGTGTGTGTGTCGTCTCGCTGTGCTGCCAGTGCGCCGTCTTATGCAAATGCGTGCAGCAGCGTTGTATGAGCAGCAGCAGCAGCAGCAGCAGCAGCAGCAGCAGCGGCAGTTGTGTTTCCCTTGACACCGGGCATGCGTGTTGCTGCGCTGTGTCTGCCTGCTGGAGTTGCGCACGGGTGGTAAGGTCATGGCACGCAGCGCGTGACCGGGGCGTTGCACTGCTGTCTGCTGCATGTAGCTGCTTGTGCATCGCGCGCTGCGCGCGTGTGGATGGTGCTGACGGCGTGGCTCTTACAGCTAGGGCACACGGTCGGGAATCAGCCGTTGCTCCCACCGTGGGTCAACACAGGTATGGCCGTGCTCCGCTGCAGGGTCACACAGACAATGTGCGGGCGCTGCTGCTGAACAAGGAGGGCACGCTGCTGCTGAGCGGCTCCAGCGACAACACAGTGCGCCTGTGGGACCTCGGACAGCAGCGCTGCGTGCAGGTGAACGACGTGTACGTGCTTCGCATCTGCCGGCGCATTTGCAGCATCGCCGCGACCAGCTGGCATGTGGAAGCCGGCTGCGCAAGGGATGGGCCAGCAGCTGTCTGGGAGACAGGCGATGTGGGCAGCAACTGTGTGGGTGGCACGTGCTGCCTTACTTGTCAGTGGGATGTTATGGACGGCCAAAACCAAGCGACACTGTTTGCTGCTGCTGCTGCTGCTGCAGACGCTGAACGTGCACACGGACAGTGTATGGTGCCTGGCTGCATCGCCCGACTTCTCCGTGGTGTACAGCGGCGGCAGGGACCAGGCTCTGTACGCAACGCACCTGCCGAGGCGCAAAGCCTGGCTGCTGGCGAGGGAGAGCCACCCCATACGCAGCATCGTGAGTGGCGGCAGACGCTGTGCTGTGCCGTGTCACGCGTGTTGCGGTGTATGCGTCGACGGGTGCGCCCGGTTTTGAGCGTTTGGTGAGGCGCTGTGTGGGCCTGCAGGCACCTACAGGTATTCATGAGTCGCACGTTGTGGAATGCTTGCTGGACGTTGCCTCTGCGCTGATTGTAGCTGGGCTTAGGTGGCAGCCCCACAGGTGCGGAGGGGGATTATATGTTCCACGTGCGTCGCATCACTTCTTCCTGACACTTCTGCTGCGCCTCTTGCTGCTGCTGGCGCTGCCTCCGCTGCTGTTGACATCAGGCGCTCGCAAACGGGGGCACGCGGCTGTGGGTGTCCACCACGCTCTCATCAGTGCAGGGCTACGACATCCCGTACGAGTACTGCGGGACAGCAGCACAACAGCAGCAGCAGCAGCAGCAGCAGCAGCAGCAGCAGCAGCATTCAGAGCAGCTGGCGGCTGCTGGCAGCAGCAGCAACGGCCCTGCAGCAGCAGCAGCAGCGGCAGGATTAGGCAGAAGCAGCAGCAGCAGCAGTGCGCTGGCGATACCTGCGGGCGGCAGGACGCTCACTGGCTCGGCCTCCGGCAGGGCCGTGTATGGCTCGAGCCCTTCGCTGCGGCTGCGGCATGCGCATGTCCCAGCAGCTGGGGGTGAGGTGCCGCTGCTGTCGCCATGCGTGCGCATCGAGGGCGCGCCAGGTACGGGGTGGCGCACAGCAGCTGGTGCTTCATGCACCGTCTCGTGCAGTGGCTGGGCACCCTCAGCTGGCTCATTCGGCTGGCTTTGTGTGTAGTGTCTGTCAACTGGCGCAACCTTTTATATCAACGTCGCATGGTGTCGGCAGAGCTGTGCGGTTGTTGGCCGCGGCCGGGCCAGCAGGCTGCGTGCTGGCATGCTTATGGCAGCAGGCGGTGCTGGCAGGTGGCGCTGCCGCCCTTGCAAAAGCTTTTGGGGCAGCGCCAGGTGCAGCTTGAGCATGCATGGGCAGGTTCACGGCGTGGCAGCATGGTATCTGTCAACTACCTCGGACCGGGCGGGTGCTGCTGCTGCCGCAGGTCTTGCAGCGTTGCGTGTGCTGACGGACAAGCGGCATGTCTTGACGAAGGACGCCAACGGCCACGTGCAGCTCTGGGACGTCCTGGCGGGGCAGCCGATACAGCAGCTGGGACAGGTGTGCGGCGGCTGCAGCAGTGGACCTGCACCATCCATGCTGTGCTGTGTGCAGCCCAATGCAACACACTGGGCAAGCTGCAGCGCTACCCTGATTGGGGTAACCAGTGCTGCAGCTGGGGTGGGGTGGGTCACTGGCATCAGCACCGCCCAAATGCGCTGGAGGTAGTGTCTTCCGACCTGCGCATGCATGCAATGAACTGCGCGCCGCTGCTGGACGCCATCCAGCAGCGGCCAAGCCGTCGTCTGCAGCACAATGTGCTGGCGTGAGTGATGTACGGAAAAGAAATGGAATTTGACCCTGATTTCTATACCTAGTCCTGTTCCTATTCCTATTCCTGAAAGGAACCGTGTTTCTTGCTGCTTCTGCGGGTCCTTGGCCATGTGGGTCAGCTGACAATTCATGCAATGTCGCCGAGGCCCTGTGTTTTGAGTCCTGTTCGCCATCCGCCGTTCAGCTGCATTGCACAGATCAGCTCGTGCGTGGCAGTTGCTGTGGTGCCTCTGGTCTGCAGGTTGCCATAGCAGGCATGCATCCACAAGGATTCCCTGTACTGCTGTACATGCACACAGCTACTCATCATGTTTGATGTGCCACCTTTTCTCGGTGTGCAGGTTGGCGTAGCAGACATGGGGCAAGCCGTTGTGTTTAGAGTAATACGCCACAGCCAGGCATGCAAAGCTGCCTTGCTCCATGCTATTGTCATAGGTTGCTTGTGGTTGTGTGCTGTCTGTGTCTCTGGTTGCAGGTTGCCACAGCAGACATGGAGCCAGCTGTGCTCTGTCTTTGAGTCAGGCGCCACAGCCAATCAGATAAGCTGCCTTGCTCCACGCTACTGACATATGTTCTTTGTGGTTGTTGTGCTGCCTCTGTCTCTGGTTGCAGGTTGACATAGCAGACATGGAGCGGCGACTCTTCAGGCCGCTGTACGTTGAGTCCTGGTTCACAGCTGACATCAAACTCGGGGCGCTGGCACTAAACTTGGAGCCACCCAAGTGCTTTGCAGCAGAGTGCTACGCATGTGAGCGAATCGCTTGTTGTTGTTTCCTGCGGCATTGTCACCATGTTACTCCAGGTGTCATTTTGTAAATGACATGTGAAGCCGACATGAGGAACGGGGCGCAGTCAACCTGGAACCACCCAATTTTTTTGCAGCAGGCTGTTTGCAGTCAGGGCTACTGCTGCAGTGTGTGATTCAAAGGTGTCAACTTTACATTCTGCAGTGTCGCTAGTATGTAGACTTGCAGCATTCCTCGCTAGGGTGGCCTCCTCTCGTCCAGAGCCTTTCGAGGCCCCAGCCTTATGCTTTGTGTCGCTCCCCTTGTGCGCGTAGCACTTTGCATCCACTGCGCCTGCCTTGCAACAGGTGTGCAGGCCATACTGCACGGCCACACCAGCAAGTCGGCCCGCGCCTGCGGCTCATCTATCACCTTCTTGCGGCTGCGCTCATATACCAAGGTTTAGGCCTGCGGCATATGTCCAGATCCTGCTCTCGGCTGAGGAATGCACGCCGTGTGTTGCATCCTGTTGCAGTGGATTTGGGCGTGCGTGACGTGCCAGATGACCAGAAAGTCAACCTCGGCTCATGCCTGCTGCGGACCGCGCTCAGCCAGTGGGCGCACGAGTTCAGCCGGCTGCACATGAGCGGTGCGCCGCTGCCAGGGCTGGACGATCCTGCAGCGGACCAGCTGCCACACTTCAGCGACCAGCTGCCGCCTGCAGGTGGGATCAGACCGCTTGCTGTGGGGTTCTTGTTACGTAGACTCATGTGCTGGCATGGCGGCAGGATCACCTGCTCAGGTGCAAGGTTGGATCAAGACAGCCTGCAGCTGCCAAGTCCTGCACTTGCTGGCAGGCTGCTGTGTAGTGAGGGCCTGCTGCCGGGTTCAGGCGACTCTGGGTGGGCCTCGCTTCCGCGACCAGCTGCCTCTTGCTTGTGCGGGTGCACTGCTGCATGGACACACCGTCCTGAGCTGGCTGCCGTCTTTTCTTCTACCTGCCCCTCCCAGACCATCCTACGTCGCTGACGACCTGCAGTGCCGCACCCTCCTTGTTCAGTCTGCCGCTGGGTGCCCCCACTGTTTTCTCTGCCAGTGAAAGCGGCGTCGCTGGATGTCCCTCGATGCCCGACCCCACGACCAGATCTCTCAATGCTGCGTGCCGCACCTCCTTCTCCCTTCACTCTGCCGCTGCCTGCACCCGCAGTCGTCTCGGCCAGCGCGAGCGGCGTCGCCTGGCGGCTGAACGCCAACGCGTTCACCGGCCATGAGCGGGAGGGCGAGGACGTGCCGCCCTGGGTGTGCGAGGCCGTGCTGCGGGGGCAGCTGCCATTCGTGAAGGAGCTCAAGTCGGCGTTTGTGCTGCTGCCTGCCGAGGGCAGCGGGCTGCCCAGCCTGCTGCAGAGCAGGCTGAACGCGCCACGCATCCTGCAGGTCATGAAGGTGAGGGCGCGGCGCAGCTGCTGGTGCTGGTGCTGAGTGCATTGGTGTCGGGGTCGAGCTGGAGTCCTGCAAGACTGAATGTGTGTTTGGGTGGAGTGGGAATCCTGCAAGACTGAATATGTGTCTGGGTGGAGCTGGAATCCTGCAAGACGCCACGATGGGCAGGCTGTGATGCTGTGCGTTGACGCCTGCTGCTGCCCTTGCGATTGCGCACTAATCACAATCACACCCTACAAGCCACGTGACTGCACACTGTTGTCAGCATCCCACCGGGTGGCCAAGCTTGGAGTCGGTTTACTCATGTTGCGCCGTCTGAACTGCAAGGCAAGGGGCAGTCCACCCACTTGGCCTCTGCTGCTGTTCAGCCGGTTCACCGACTGCGGCATGGCACAGCTGACAGCGCCCAACGCACATCTCAGTTTATGTGCTTGCCTGCGCAACGTTGCCCTGTATGACTTCACTTCTGCTGCTGCACGCAGCTGCACCTGCCCCAGGTGGGCAGCTACTGTGTGACCAAGCTGCTGTGACTCTCATTTGTCGTGTGTTTCGGCTGTTGATGGCACCTGCTGCTGCACCTGCGCCCAGGTGGCCAACTACTGTGTGACCAAGCTGGCTGAGCTGAATGTGCCGCTGAGCACGCACGAGGTGGGGCTCAGCCCAGACACGCAGCAGCCTCCAGCCAACGGCAAGCAGTTCCTGGAGCTCACATGCAACGGCCTGGTGAGTGCTGACGGTTGTGTGTTCACCACTTTTCACTTTGCGGTTGATGAGGTGACATGTTGGTTGACGAGGGGCAGCCTCAGCCAGCTTTGGCTGGCAGCAGTGCCTCGTAGAGCTCACGTGTCACAGCCTAGCGAGTAAATATTTTGATATCAAGGAGGTGCAGTGAAATGGCTGCAGAGCTGGACTTTGGGGCATGGTTCAGCACTTATGATGCCGTCCTGAGAGCTGCAGCAGCAGCCGCAGCAACTGGTGTCTGCACTGATTGCAGGTGTACTCCAGCGTGCAGCACCCCTTACTTCAAGTTGCTGACCTGTCTGTATACCTGCCACTCTGCTGCAGGCTGTGCCCTATTCAATGAGTTTGGCCACCATCAAAAAATTCATTTGGAAGCGCAGCGATGATGTTGTGTTCCACTATAGAACCCTAGACCCTGCCAGGCTGGCACCGTTCCCCACCTTCCAAAGCCCTGAGCCCTGACAGGTTCAAAACCCCAAACCTCACCCAGCTCCGTAGTACAAACTACGCGATGCAGATGACATGTTTCACATTGTTCAATTGGCAGTGTTAGTGCCATCTGTGTGCTGGTATCCAGCTTCAATATCCCGACGCATGTCTTGTCGTGTGCTCAGCCGCCGCAGTGCCTATCGTCACACAGCGGACAGGGGTCCCTTGCCAAAAGCTGGGTGTTGTGGGTGCTGCAGGCGAGATGTAGAGGGTGCAAGCTTCAAGCAAAGGTTGCACAGGTCTGGCTGGCACCCGCACCGGTTCATGCAGCAGCATGAAAGGGGTTGGGTGCTGTGGGACGCTGGTGTTACTGAGCGGCTGCATGGCTTCCAATTGTTACAGGATCCTGTGCTACCTCTTGTCGCGCTGCATGCACGATGTTCGCACGTATGGGTGTACAGCCTAGCAGGCAACTGCAGGCGCTGTGGACCCAGCACCACGCCTTGTTTGCAGCAGGTGTAGTGTCAGCGCGTGATGCATGGCGTGCTGTAGAAGATGTTAGAGGTATCTGGCTGTCTGCACCGGGTTTGCTGTGTGTGTGCCTTCTGACAAGGGAAGCTTGTGCGTCCTGGTGGCATCCTGTCAGCTGTCTTGTATTTATCGTCTGTGTACAACCTGCCTCTGTGTAGATAGCGCCACACAGCAGTTGTTTGTGTACGAGACTCAGCGCCGCGCAGCAGAGCAGTTGTTTCTTCACAACTCGCAGCGTCAGGGTCTGGGGCCCACTGTCACCTGTGTGGTGTATGCTCTGGCTGTGACACGTCAAGGCGGTGTACATCTGCTCAGCTGCTTGCATATGCGGTTGCTTGCAGCACTGCTGCATTGCTGCATACTTGATACCCTCAGGTGCTGCTGGGCTAGCTGCTGCTACGTCTGCACTGATCCATGGGTCCGCCCCAAGTCATGTTCTTTGGTGTATCTTTAAAAACACCAAGGCTTCATGTGCAGGAACACAGCACTGCATGCATGCAAAGGAGTGCATCACAGCTTCCTGTGCGGGATGTGGTACAGCTCATGTGTGATTGTAGCGTGTGAGTGACGCAGTTGCTGCGTTGCGCTTTGCAAAGTGTGTTTTCCTTCAACCCTTTACATTTGGAGTGCCTGCTGAGCTCCGGCATGCATGCAGTGAGTGCCAAGTAGAACCTGCACACTGGTGATGGATTCGTGGCCACCCATGGGTTTGCATGATTATTGCCATGCCTGCAATGCTGCCGCCATGACCTGTGTCGACAGTCGAGCCCCAATTGAGCATGTGAATGACGCATTTGCTGCATTGTGCTTTGCAAAGTGTGCTTCCCTGCAACATATTACAGTTACAGCACATCTCAGCAAGATGATGAGGCAGCTGTCACGGTTGGTGCCGGGGCAAGGCTCATTCATCGAGGTCCTTCTTAACATTATTTGTGTAGCAGTTTTTGGTGCGTACAACTCAATGCGATGGCCATCGCTGCCACCTGCAGCAGGTGGCAGTTGTTGATTACACATGCATGTATCGTATGACAGGCAGGTCAAACATCAGCAAATTCCGTCACATACACACGTAACAGGGCACAGGGATTAAGATGTGTTGGATCAGCTGTAGCAGAAAGAAGCTGTTCACACGTGCATGTTGTCTGTACATTTTTACTAGCTGCGTCGCTACATGCCTAACAGCTGCAGATTGGTTGCTGCTAGCTGACACTTCAAGTGACCTGGTGTCTGTCCTGGCACTGGCACCTCACCGGCACTTCGAGGGGTGCTGCTGTCTTGCCTACGCCAGGATCACCACATTTTTCCACGGCATTACCACAGTTGCTCCACAGGCGCGGGGTGGCTGCCCAGGTACTGGCGAGTGACCGGTCCCTGGCTCGCTGCTGACTGCCTGTCATTATTCCGCGTCTCCCCACTGTTTGTAACGAACTACACACTCACACTGCTTCACCTCCTCTCGTCGCTGTATTTTGTGCTGTAGTACGTCCGCCTGATGCTGCATGTCCAAACTACCTAATGAACAACGCTTCATACTTTATCAGGCTCCGATCTAGTCGTTTGCTTTGCACATGGAAACTCTGGCTGTTTGGCGCGGCGTGGCAGCTGGTGTCCTTGCTGTGCTTGTGTTCATAGGAATCCTAGCTTTCAATCCTGTACAACTCAGCACATGCCTTTGGCTGGTGGGCGCTGCTGAGGCACTGTTTGCAGTGCACTATGCCGTGCTCGCTTGGCGCATTGATGCCATGATACATGCACTGCCTGATGATGATGATTACGACCCTATTGTTGTGAAGCGCAAACTGGTGCATCACCTGAAACGCGTTGATGACGTTCAAGGCAGCATGAAGCATTGGTTTGTGAATGCACAACACTGGGACGACATCAAGCGAGGCAACTTCAAGGAGCTCTTTGCTTACGCTGTATGGTACAAATCAATGTAAGTAGAACGTTATGATTAGCTGCACAGCAGGCACTAGCTAGGTGGGAGCTGCCACATGCACAGGCAGTGCATGTGGCAATCTAGGCCAGCGATGATACAGCGATGATGCAGCCAGTTGGCACTTCTTAATTTCACACTAAAGCAGCCACAGCTGCAATGCATAAGGAGCTGCTCGTTTCAACTTTGCATCAGTTGTCATGCTCTACCATGTAGCGTTTCTGTGTCTGCACAAAAAGGCTGGTGCCAGCAGTCCATGATGTTGCAGGGTGGAACGGCTACATAGCCATGGTATACCATCCCTTGCAAAGCATTGGCGGTTGGCTGATTACTCCAAGATGTTGCTGAGCCACGTTGATGTGCACCCAACATCACCGTTATACTGAACACAGCAATAGCATCAGGGGTTTACCACCGGAGTCTTTGCACGGTTTGCTGCTAGCATCAGCAGCTGCATTTCGGCTTGGCACCTTATTATCCGTGCAGCCGGCAGCTGCTGCTGCTGCTGCTGCTGCTGCTAGTACACTGGGGTGACAGGGTCGGCAAGTCAGCAGCAGGACCAGCCCACTACCAGGAGCTGGTATGCCAGGGGATGCCAATCATCACCAGCTGCTGCTACCTACCGCAGGACACAGATGTTACATGTTGTCAGTTTGTTACGTTTCAATTTGAAACGGCTGTCCTGCAGGGATCAAATGGCTGCTGACGGTTTCGAGGATGAGCTGGAAGATCTGGTGTGCCAGCTGGAGCGCCACGCAGGCTGCAAACTGCCTGAGGGCTACAACAGCGAACTGCGCTTCATGTGCCACCTGTGGGACCCCCTGCGGCACATTTACAGGTGAGGCACGTGTACAGCCAGAGTGCCATAGCATGTCTCGGTGTGCAGAGGTGGTGGTGGGTGCTTGAGGGCCACAACAGCGACCTGCGGTTGCTAACCGCGGTTAGTAACCCTCATGAGTGGAACGACGGCTCGCTGGGCTAGTGCCTGAGACGGGTTCAGTTCTGTACTACAGTGTTGTTATTGTAGAGTATTGTAACCCGCCTGCAGGACCCCCTGCGGCACGTGTTGCGCACGTGCATTGCTGTATGAGAGGATACGGCAGGTTGTTGTGGGTCTTGCATGATCAGGCAACTCCCATGGTCCATGAGAAGTCCTCATTGAGGACAGAGTAGCAGCAAACGCCACCGCTTAGTGTGTATATCTACCTTACCCCCGTTACTGTGTACAGATGCGAGGTGATGCCGCTGCTTCCACTTTGCTGCTGCTGCTGCAGGCCTTTGGTGTTCTATGTTGTGATGGAGCTGCTGGCTGGGCTGTGCCACGTAGTGCTGGCCGCAGCAGGCTTCCAGCTGCAACAGCTGGGAGGCATTTCGTACTACACGCTGCACTTGGGCCGTCAGCAGCTGGTGCAAGTAATCACCAAGCCTCTGGCCAGCCAGCAGCAGCAGCAGCGTCGCAACAGCCAGCCGGGGAGCAACACTGCAGCAGCAGCAGCAGCAGCAGGACCTGCATTGTCACCCTCAGCAGCCGCGGCAGCAGGCAGCGCTACCGTGCAGCAGCCGCACGATGATGGTGCATTGCCTGTTGTTTTCCTGCATGGGGTGGGAGCCGGGCTGCTGCCGTATCTCTCCCTGGTCTTCCACCTCGCCGCACTCGGGCGCCCTCTGATTCTGCCAGAGTCGAAGCATGTCAGCATGCGGCTGGTGCGTTGGCTGCCGACAGTAGACGACATGGCTGACGGAACAGCAGCCATCATGGCAGCGCATGGCGTGGACAGGGCGGTGGTGATGGCGCACAGCTACGGCACCATGGTTGCTGCGCGGCTGGTGCTCAAGTACGAGGCCCGTGTGCACAGCCTGTGCCTGATGGACCCGGTGAGTGCCTGACTGTCATGTTATGTTGCATGTTATGTTGAGTTGTTTTATGCTGAATTGTAGCATCTTACAGAGTTGAAAAACATAAAGTCATGTCTGTGTCGGAGTTGTGTTGCATGCCCCTGTCTCAGGCAGCGTTGGTCCCATCTCATGCTGCTTTGCAGCTGGCCTCCATCCAACCCACGCTGTCGCGGCTGCCGCTGCTGCTGCTGCCGCTGCCGCTGCCGCTGCTGCTGCTGCTGCCAGGTGTGTTTTGCAATGTTCATGCCGCACCTCATCCGAAACTTCATGTACAGCTGGCACCGCAGCGGCTGCCTGGCCATCGACGTCATCATGGCGCTGGTGTCCACCGAGCTGCACTGCCGCAGCACCTTCAGCAGGCGCTTCTTCTGGACCAGTGAGTCGACCTCGTGCACTTGCGTGTGTTTGTTTTGAATGTGTAACTGTTGCTGTGACTGGCTACCGCTACAAGACTTCAGTTCAAATCAAAACCTTGTCCGCACACCTGTGTGTGTGTTGTTGCTGTTGCCGGATGTGCCACAACCGTCCAGCTAGCTGCACTGCAGCAACACCGCTAGCAGGCGCGTCTGGACCAGTGGGTACTTGCGCTCCGTGTGGCCATTGTTGTGTCTGTGGTCGTGGGTGGTCATTGATCGGTTTTATCTGCGGCATCCTGTTCAGCGAGCTGCGCTGCACCAGCACGCCCAGCAGGCGATGTGTGGGGTGCAACAGATGTAGCAAACAGTACTCAACCCACATGCCAAGGTTCTGGTGGTTGTTTGACCCTGTTTGTAATGGTTGTGTGAGAGAGAGAAAGATTATGCGCAGCGCCGCCTTCAACGGCGATGCCCCATGGGCCAGTCAAGGTTGACTGGATGGTGTTTGCATGCTACTGCTGCTGCTGCTGCTGCTGCTGCTGCTGCTGCTGCTGCTGCTGCTGCTGCTGCTGCTGCTGCTGCTGCTGCATGCTGCCTTGTTGTGTGGTGCATGCTGCTGTTGTCTGGTGCTTGGGTGATGAGACACACCCATGACTGGACCCACGTGTAATTGTTTTCTCTCTAATCAAAAATTGACAAGCCTCCAGCAAGCGGCGCCTCTAGGCCAGTGGCTCTGTTGAAGTTGGTATGCCATGCTTGAAATTATCATGCCTGCCGTGCCTGTGTCCTCGGTACTGCGGTTGGCATCCTGCTGTAGCTGCCCTTGCCTGCTCTGGGTGTGCGCATTGGCGTCGCCACGTTGCTGGGTCCTCCAATCAAGCTGCGTTGCAGCAGCACTCCTGCCAGCTCGTGACGAGGCACCGCCTGCTGCGCTGCTGCAGGCATCAACCTGTGGGATGAGCACATCCCGGAGCGGACCCTGGTTGTGCTCAGCGGGCGGGACATTCTGTCGCCCACAGACGACATGCACAAGTGGCTGCGCGAGCACACACCAGCCCAGGTACGGCGCGCACACAGGCGCAGCACCGCTACAGCAGCAGCAGCAGCAGCAACAGCAGCAGCAACAACAGCAGCAACAGCACTGCAACAACTGCAACCCACCTTCAGCAGTAGGGTTTTCTTGTCAGCTTGTCGGCTATGTCCCATGCACTGGCGGCAGCTGTGCTTGCATCAGCCATAGCCAGTGCACACAGCTGCACAGGTACAGGACGGCAGCACAGCCCCAACTGTGCTGCCGCAGCGTTCTGCAAGCTGTCGGTGTTTTGCCCACGCTCTCTTTGGCAATCGACCGTCAGCCTTCGTTCATCAAGCTCACTAGAGCGTGCTTCTATCTGGTTCTTTACTATGGTTTGTTGGTGCCGGATGTGCCGGATGCAACACACAACACTGCAGCACATTCATCTGCTGCCGCCGCTGCTGTTGCTGCGCTGCCAGGTGCTGTACAAGCCCGGCATGGCGCATGCAGGCATCCTCGTCAACACGGCTTGGCAGGCCACGGTCATCGAGGCGTTCCTGCAAGTCATGCAGCGCCCAGGCGGCTCACGAGCAGCCGCAGCAGCAGTGGCAGCAGCAGAGGCGCCGGGCGGCGGTGCAGGAGACGTCGTCGCCGCTGCGGGTGCGCAGCAGAGCAAGGGCGGCGACAGCAGCGATGGGCTTCCAGTTGAGGCCAATGCTGCAGGAGGCACAACGGAAAAACAGCAGCGGCGGCAGCAGCAGCAGTGGTGCAACAGCAGAGGCAGCGATAGTGGCAGCGGCAGCAGCAGCGGCAGCGGCATCAGAGGGCAGGAGCAGGGTAGTAGCAGTTGTGCTGCGTCCAGCGCTGGACGCAGCGTCGAGACTGATGACACAGCATGGGAGTCGCTGCACACCGCTGACGGCCCCAGCAGCTGCTGCTGCTGCAGTGCAAGAGGCAGCCAGAGCTGCTCCAGCTGCAGCTGCCTGACATGCCAGCTGTTTCCTGCAGCTGTGCCTGGCAGCAGCAGCAGCAGCAGCAGCAGCAACGACGACCTGGCGATGGATGCTGTCAAGGCGTGCAGTGATGTTGCTGCTGCTTATGCGTCCGCGGCAGCAGCAGGTAGCAGGAGCCCTACTGCCGCTGTTGGCTGTACAATGGCTGACGCAAAGCAGCAGCAGCAGCAACATGGAGACACAAAGGGTGATACAAAGCAGCCACACAGCTGTCCACACGAAGCAGGGAAAGCCGAGTGCCAGCTGGGGCAGCAGCAGCAGCAGCAGCAGCAGCAGTTGGGGCAGCCGCAACCAGTGGAATCTAGCCTGCCACATCTGCAGGACTCAGAATTGACTGACTGGTCTGATGTATAGAGCTGGGAATGTCATATGCTACAACATAGTGTGCTAAAGCAGCTGGTGTTGTGGTGCAGATGGTGGCAGCAGTAGTGCTGGGTAGCAGGCATTGCTTGCATTACCCGAATGGTCATGCGGCTGCTGCCACAGTGCACCACCAGAAGCAGCAGTGTTTGGGGGCAGGTGTTGGCATGCCAACACGATTGAATTTAATCAAGCACCAGCACTGTTAACCAGTCGTGTGGGGCATGAGCCGGCAAAAGCCTGCAGAACATGAATGCCCAACATTGGGCTGCAAGAGCAAGCACTGCTTGAGGGTCGTGTGAGTGTTGTGTTGTTGTTGTTGGGAGCGCGGAAGGGATGCGGTTGAGTTCAGGCAACTGGCATGTGGGGCCAGGGGGTGATGACTGCAGGGAGAGTGTGTGCATGCATTGGCCTGTTGTTGTTAAGTTGAGGTGCGCCTGACACAGCCCATTCTGCTGTGCCAGGGAATGAATTTTCTTGTTCTTGTTTGTTTGTTGTCTGTGATGCAGGATTATGCAGCAAATGCAAGTGTGTGGTGTGCTTGGCATGTTGTGCCACAGCAGTATGCCAGTGTATCTTGTGTTGCTGCATGCTGTGCAATCACATTGTAGGTTTTCCCTTTACAAGGCAGGTACTATGGGGGCTAGGCAAGTGATATAGCAAAGTGTCAGCAGCAGCGGCAATTGCATGTGCCAGCCAAAGCCTTGGCAAGTTTGGTTGCTGCGTTGCAATTATGCATAGACATATGTCCAGGCAGCAGGGCGTCAGGTTCAGGGCAGCGCTGGCCGGGGACTTTCGTGTTGGTGCAAATGCCTGCCACAGGGATCACAACCCAATGTGCCGCGCAGCAGCCCTGGTATTCTTCCTACTGTTACATGTTGATCATCAGCCATATTGTTGTATGCATACAAATGGTGTTCTGGCTTTATTAGGCCACGGCCTGCATCATGCTGGTTATGACAGTTGTGCTTCGGGCCAGTCTGACGCCAGCCGATACTATAGGCAGCGCTCGTCATGTGTGGGTTGTGAAGCAGGTGAGCAGGTTACCTGATGCTGGCAGCTGTGCTGCTGCGCAGCGTTTTGCATCTTTCTGGTAGCAGGCAGCCTGCTGCTGACATAATCTTTCTAATTTTAACCAATGGTTTACCACGAGGTCCCGCACGGGGTTTTGGGGCATTATGACCAACTTGGTTTGAAATGAAGCAAGATGATGTATGCCGGGTGACTCTGCTTTCTCTTGATCCGTTTTTTTGGCGGGTTAGTGCTGCTTGGGTCAGTTTTGTGTGGTGTTCTGCGACCCTGCACTGGACCGCTGCGGTCATTGAAGGCTCCTGCAAGCCAGCCTGCAGGCTCAGCTGAGCAGCCTCCTCATGCAGCAGGGGCGAGGCGGTGGTGGGATACCACGACACTGGCCATGCCATGGCAGAAAGAGTGGCGCTCCTTGTGTCATAAACAAAAGTCCTCTGCAAGCAACCGCAGCATCCGTTGCTGTCACTGTGCAGCTGCGCAAGCTTGCGGTGTGATTTTGATCAAGCTGCCACCGCCAGCCATTGAGCATTCACCGCCAGCCATTGAGCATTCGTCAAAGACGGGCGGTGGCGCTTGCATTGCATCGCTTTTTCTACAAGACGCATCCTCACCCAGTGAGCAAAGCATCACTGGCGCGAATAGTGTGAGGATGGCAGGGGTGGCGGCTCCCGCAGGAATTAACATGGGTAAGACTGTGGGCCATCGCCCTTCCCCAATGATACGCAACAGTCTGCTGTCTTTAGATGTAGCAGATTCTGCATGGACCGCACAGCGCCGGTGCATGTGGTGCATCGCGTGGGCACAGTAAGCACAATAGAGCGTGCTTGTGAAAACGCCGAGGTTACAACCATGTTACCCACTCAAGCCATTCAGCATCAACGCCATTGGCCCAACCTCCACAGGGGTGGCAGAAGGGAGCACTGCTCCACTGTGTTTGCACCTGTCACGCACATCGCAAGCCTGCATCAGGCAACTCATCTGCTGGCAGCACCCTGGCGTCTGTGAGGGGACACGGCGCTAGCATGCAGTACACTGGCAGCCCACCCCCTGCATGAAAGCCAATGACTGCTGCTGCTGGCAGCACGTTTGCATGACAAGTTCACCAACCCTAGCCTAGCTGTGATGTCAGTCGTGACAAGCTGACCACTACAGCAGTACTGCATTCAAAAAACTCAACACCTGGCCAACTCCATTTCAGCATGTCCTTGTTGTGGTGCAGAAGTTGAGTCATTGTCACACTTGATATTTAATTGCCCTGCTACCTTTGCTGAGAGGGATAGTGTGTTTGCTGAGATCAGATCCGTGCCTGGTTGCGCTGAGAAGTTGCGCAGCATTTTGTCCATCTCTGATTCACCAACCAAAATGTTGCGTTTTGTGTCTGATTATATTTGGGGCAGTTCTGGAGGATGTCGGATGGTGTCACCATGTATCGCTGATTTCCTTCTGAAGGCTTGGAATGTGCGCAATACTTGCAATCATTCTGGAGCAGTGCTCCCTCCTCCTTCCGTCCCGGTGGGGCGCGAGGCCGATGGCGTTGATGCTATGGCTTGAATGGGTGATATGATGATGATGACCGGGCTTTCAACAAGCTGCACGTGAATGTCGCCGCGTGCACCCCAAGGCCTGTGTCTATTCATAAAGGACTGCTGGCACGGGCGGGATGCCGGCACCAGCATGCTCAACACCCTCAGGGCCCGCTCGCATGCCGCCTGGGGCCACGAGGAGACCTCTGCTGTTCCCTGCTTTGGTTCCCTGCTAGGTTGGAGAGCCACTCTACCTGCTGCTCATTCAAGGAGGCCTGTTGCTTCCTGCACTCTAAGTGCCTGCAGGGCCCCCACACTGTGTGCCTGACGCTCCCTTCACATGCTGTCAAACAGCCCAGCGTCCTCAATCTCGTTCTTGGCGAGTGACAGCGCCTTGCCCATGGCCGGGTGGCTCGACTTGAAGGCACCGTACAGCTGCGTGAGAGCCACCACCAGGCTCTCCTGCAAGCAGCAGCGGCCGCGCAGCATCCAAAGTTGCCAGTACACATCAGCGGAAAGCGGCGCGCTGAACAGAGTGGTAGGACGCGAGGGTTGCTGGTCAGCTAACTATGATGAGGTGGTTGGGCATCATAGCACCGTGCAGCTGCATAGTAATCGTAAGTCAGCAGCCCTGCTGCTTGCAGGCCGTGGCCGTGAACACACCGTAGCTGTGAAGCTAACTGGAACCTGTCACTGCCACCTGCTTGCATGCCACGTAGGCGCGCACTTGCAGAGGACCTGGGCTTTTTATTGCACTAGAGCCACTGGGCTGCTGCTGGAGGCAGCCGAAGGAACACGTGTGTGCAATATTCATGGAAGGATATTTGCGCCTGATGTTCAACAAGGTGAGCAAACGCATCCTGCTTTGTGTGGTGAAGCTGTCAAGCCCATGGCAGCACCTTCCCGCTCCCATCAGCAGCCAGCCTAGCACAAAGC
Organism: Scenedesmus sp. NREL 46B-D3; assembly: GCA_014080715.1. Taxonomy (NCBI): domain Eukaryota; kingdom Viridiplantae; phylum Chlorophyta; class Chlorophyceae; order Sphaeropleales; family Scenedesmaceae; genus Scenedesmus; species Scenedesmus sp. NREL 46B-D3. The sequence goes on from JACERP010000583.1 coordinate 47,434, forward strand.
CTAGCCTGAGGCAGGACAGGCTGCAGTTGGGCGAGGCATGGTAGCCGACCAAAATGTCACATGGTCCGACTCTACGGTAGCTATATCATCACATTTTACATAACACTAGTGCAGGCCCACCTTCGTGTGGTAGAAGCTGTCAGGGTTGAGCGTGCTGACGCCTGTTGGCAGCACCTGCTTGCGGCCGCTGGCGAGGGGCCGCACCCCTGAGCCCGACAAGCTGCTGTTCGGGAGCCGGCATCGCTCATGCTGACACCTGTCAGCGCCGCTGTGATGGATGCAATGGCTGCACTGAACTCCTGCAAGCAGTGCAAGCAGTGCAAAGATTGAGGCGGCGATCAGTGTAGCGGGTTGGCACTGCAACGGGCGAGCCGCATAGATTTAGTGCGACACTTTGCAGTTTGGATGGCGCCGTGGCAGCACCTGCAGTGGGCACTGACAGAGGTAGCATGCAGCAGGGGAGAGGCTGGCTGGTGAGCAGTGCGGGACTGCTGTTGCGGCAGCGGCCTGCTTGCTCCGAGCTGACACCTGGCAGGGCAGCCATGATAAGTGAGATGGCTGCAGTGAACTCCTGGGGCATCAATGGCAGTGTGGAGTAGGGCAGCAGCAGCGCAGGAGAGAGTGGGGAGTGAGGGCACATGTGCTTAGGGTGCTGCTGTTGCCCTGGCGGGCTGTATGATCAGCATAATCATGACAACTTCACATTTGCAAAAAAAGGGCAGATGGACTCTTGGGGAGCACAATGTATCTTCCATATTGCAGCAGGACAGCAGGAAACAGCTGGGAAGCCAGTTGGAGTGAATGATTAAAGGGTTTGATAGTCTTCTCCCCTGCTTCTATACACCAGCTATGACTGTTGTGTGCATCTTGCCTGAAGACGTGCGATTGGCAGGCAGATCATACTGCAAAGGCTGTTGCACGCCTTGAAGATGGCAACTGCGTTGTGCAGCTGTGGGACATGCAGCATGGGCACAGCAAGCACTGGTGACCTGCAATCAATGTTGTGTGGTGCAAGGCATGCCCGTGCTACTGATCACTGATCATGATGCTGACTGGTAATGAGCCTGACGTAGGTATGCCCTGTGGAAAAGGTACGGCAACGTAGGCACCCGTTTTTAGCAGGCAGGACCAGTTGCAGCATGCCTTTATCTGTTGCAGCATTGACGCACACACAGCACATACATGTGCAGCATCAGTACGGCATGCTTCACGCAGTACGGTTCTGCAGTGCAGTAAGCCTCACCTGCAAAGCCTTGAGCTGGCCCTGCTTCAGTGTTTCTCCAAAGCTTGCTGCATCAATCATGCTGCTAATCTGCTTCTCCATTGCAGGTGTCAGGACACTCAGATGCTCGTCCAGCATCTGATAGTACTGCCTGCTCTGCTTGTTGCACTTGACCGTCCGCATGGCGTCTTGCAGGCCGCGAAGCTGCTTCACGGACTCATCTGTGAGCTTGAGTTGAGCCATGGTCTTCTGCTGTACTGAATTTTGACAGTGCTATTGTCCAATGCTGCAGCGCTCCCTTGGTTTCTGGGTGCTCATATAGTGTTGCCTCTCAACAAAACGTAGGCATTTCACGCGTACGCAAGCACGTGCCTCAGGCCATGGCAGAGTCGTATGCGCGGGCGATGAAATAGAAGCGATTCGTCTGCACACCTCCGCTACGAGCTTGACGCCGCACGGTGTGCGACGCCTGAAGCGCTATCAAACAAAACGCGCACATCATGGAACGTTGTAGCGGGCTCTACCCATAAGGCTCCAGAGGCTACGCACCATTGGACAAACATGCACTTGCCGTGGCCTGCCTCCTGCCGTCACCGCGCTGCACCAAGCGCCTGACATTTAAAATCCACATCCTAACACTGTGAGGATATCCCGACACCCTCTCTAGTCGTCAGCGCACTTCATGCCTTCTGTACAAACCACCAGCGCCGCTTGTAACCCAGCTTCCGCAGCTTCGCAGTGTCAGCGCTGTGCAGCGGCACCAGCCCCTTCAGCCCAAGC
>JACERP010000584.1:0-2500 GCA_014080715.1 Scenedesmus sp. NREL 46B-D3
AGCGCAGTCCTTCCGAGCCTAGCAGGACTTGCGGTTGCAAGACATGTGAGGCTATTTCTGCTGTTCCATGTCATATGCTGTCGGCTGTCGATGCAGTGACGCATGTTGAGCTGTTGCTGCTGCTGCGTGGTGCCTTGCAGGATGCAGCGGCCGGCCCTGCAGACCCCACCAAGTTCAGCGGCAAAAAGAGCAAGGCCATGAGCAAGAAGGGCGCAGGCGCCACGCAGTGGGAGATCCTCATGAAGAGCGGCATCCCGCCCGAGGAGATCCCCCGGTTCAGGTGTGCACATGTGTGGATCATGCAGCAGCTCTGCTGGTGGTGGCAGTGTGGCGGACTTCGACCCTGCTGCTTGCAGGGATTTTGCCTGGGGCTGCCATGATCAGCAAGCGTGGCGTGTGCGCTGGTGTGGGGGTCCATGCTTGCTGACACCTGCCCCTTGTTGCACGCCGCTGCTTCCTGTGTGCAGGACTCTGCGCACTGGCTGCAGTACTTTCCCCCGCTGGCTGAGCGTGATCTGCGTGCCATGGGCTGCGGCGTCGACTGGCGCCGTTCCTTCATTACTACAGACATGAACCCTTACTACGACTCGTTTGTGCGCTGGCAGTTCTGGACCCTGAAGCGCCAGGTAGGCGATGGCGCACATGATGACAGCTGTTTACTTGCAAAGGTTGTTGTGCCTGTTGCTCGCCCTTTGTGTTTGCACTGTGCCACTTCAGCCGCACACCTAATGCGAGCGGGCTGTTGCTCGAGGCAACTTCCAAGGTCGTCGTGGGCAGCCTGACCCCACCCTGCTCGTCGATCCAAGCCTGTGCCCTGTGCGGTACTTCAACCCCTGCAGGGCAAGGTGGTGAAGGACAAGCGCTACGCCGTGTTCTCGCCGCTGGACGGGCAGCCCTGCGCAGACCATGACCGCGCCAGCGGCGAGGTGTGGGGCCCCAGGAGTACACGCTCGTCAAGATGCGCGTCCTGGAGCTGAAGGGTGAGTCAAAGTGTGGGTTGAGGTTCAAAGTAATGTAATGTTCCAATGATTGTTGTGATGTGAATGTGACTGGACAGGCATGCCATACAAAGCATGGGGATTGTGCGGGCGGCAGCAAATGTTTTGTCAGGGGGGTGTGCAAGGCACTGCCATCGGCATCGTGCATCGTACTGTCGCCATCATGATGTTGCTGAAGTCTTGGCACACCGGCATCAGCTGTCATCGACATCTGCTGCTTCACTTCTGCGCTTCGTCAATCCGCGTCGTGTTGCAGGCAAGCTGGCTGCGCTGGCTGATGCAGCAGCAGCAGAGGGTGGCGTGTACCTCATGGCTGCTACGCTGCGGCCGGAGACCATGTACGGCCAGACCAACTGCTGGGCGCTGCCAGGCGGGCAGTACGGCGCCTACAAGGGGCTCAATGGGGAGGGCGTACATCATGACGCACCGCAGCGCCCTCAACCTGTCATAACCAGGTGTGTGGTGCTGCAGTGTGAGCGAGCAGTCGTCACGCGCGACAACTGCTGGCGTTTTGCTGTCCCCGCGTCGTTGAGTCTTGGATGCTTTTCATGTGGTGGGCGTACGTCTTTGACTGTCTTGGGGTAGGTCAGCAACCGCAGAGCCCGCCTCACCCTCGCGCCTGTGTTGCCTGGTGGATGCGCGCACAAAGCTGCTGACGCAGGCTTGTACACACTGCGTGTAGTGAGATGTGTAATCCACTTGTGTCAGCAACACGTCGTGGCCGCTAATAGCCTTGGGGCGCGCTCTTCCCGTGGTGCAGCCCCTTACTTCCGCTGCCCAGACCAAATCACGTGTGCAGCAGGTGTCAGGTCCTCCTGGGCCCGGCGGCTGCTGCGTGCGTGCGGCCGACAACCGGAGTCCACACCTACGGCAGGATGCAGCAGCCCACTGCAGCCAGCCACTATTGGCCGGACCACATCTCGCCTCCTGCGGACCCTCTCACCAACCTCGCTTGCTTTCAAACCGCCACCCATCGCGTCCAGCCACTCTCCCCGTTCCGTCTTCCGCCTGTTCCTTCTTCTTGCCTCTCTCTGCAATATACCAAGTCTGCATGCCCACGCGCTCTGCTGTTTTGCGGCGCTGGTACCGCAGGAGCGCACGCCCAAGCGCGGCGAGCCTGAGTGCCTGCTGGAGGTGACTGGCCAGGACCTGATGGGGCTGCCGCTGTCCGCGCCCAGCTGCCCGCACGAGCGCATCTACGTGCTGCCGCTGCTGACCATCCTCACCAACAAGGGCACGGGCATCGTCACGAGCGTGCCCAGCGACAGCCCGGACGACTACATGGCACTCCTGGTGAGCAAGGCTGCGGGGCGACCGATCACCGGCAACGCAACCGGCATACACCATGCGCCAATGCATCAGTAGTGGCGGGCTGCAGGGGCCTTGCAGCGCGTGGCTTGCGCCAGCCAGCTTGCAGGCCAGGTTCTGCGCTGCCGCTGTCCCGCCCGCCAGCATGCTACAACAGGCAGCTGCGTGCTGTCTTGCTTGCCTGACTGTGTATG
>JACERP010000584.1:7500-49376 GCA_014080715.1 Scenedesmus sp. NREL 46B-D3
CAACCAGTTTTGACCTGATGCCTTCCTGCTCTGCAGGGCAGCATGAGACGACACCACGCCGCGTCGCCGCTGCATGCGGCTGAAACATGCTCGCTGTTTGCTTGGCTCTGCCTTGCAGGGAAGGACCTGATCCAGAACCACCTCACGTTCTCGCTGTACAACCACACAGCGATGTGGCCGGCTGGCGACAAGAACCCTGCCAGTTTCCGCTGCAACGGCCACCTGCTGCTGAACAGCGAGAAGATGAGCAAGAGCACGGGCAACTTCAAGACGCTGTCAGAGGTGCGCTGCTGGGTGTGGTGTCAGCCCGTCGGCTGTCCGAACTGGGCATGGCCTCACCATAACCAGACTGCACTGGCTCGGGTGCATGCACGTATTACATCAACGCGCTGCACCTTGGCTGCATTGCAACCCAGCTGCCAGGCCGTCGCCGAGCAGACTAATGCGTGCTGGCTGTGCCCAATGCTGGCGACACCACCCATTTCCTGCTGTGTACACGCGTGCAGCAAGCCCATCATGCCTGCATGCGGTATCGTACGCAGTTGCCCGGTGCAGTGTTGACGCCATGCGCTGGCCAATGGCTGATGCTTTGGATGCCATCAAATGCATGTATGCAGACACGCACGCTCACACGCTCACCACACCCGCCTGCTGTGTGTAGGCCATCGCCGAGTACAGCGCCGACGCCATGCGCTGGGCCCTCGCCGACGCCGGCGACGGCATGGACGACGCCAACTTTGAGACCAGCACCGCCAACGCCGCCATCCTGCGCCTCACCAAGGAGCTGTCGTGGATGGAGGAGATGCTGGGGCCCGACTCAGGTGAGAGGGGATCGCAACACGGCGCAGCCCTGGGTGCAGCCACACACAAGGCTCGACCCTGGGCTGGCCAGTATGGTGTGGCTGTCCAACGAGCGCGAAGATTGCGCTAAACAAGGATGGTGCAGCAGCCAAGTGCTGTTGAAGCCCTGCATCACGCAGTCTGCGTGATTGGCGTCCGCCGCTCCAGTGGCACCGGACGTGCATTCTGAGCTTGCGGCTTGGCTTGCCACATCCGTGGCCTAATCATCTGCTGCATGTGGTTACTCTGCCGCGCGCAGGCCTGCGGGACGGGCCTCCATCCACCATCAGCGACCGCGTGTTTGAGAACGAGCTCAACATTGCAGTGTTCAGGGCCAAGGAGGCGTACGACAAGCTGCTGTTCAGGGAGGCCCTCAAGTGCGCGGGCTACGACCTGGGCAATGCGCGCGACGTGTACAGGTGGGTGCCCGCCCTCGCGCTGTGTTTGGCCATGCATGCCAGCGAGCGCGCACCGCGTCTTGTGCACGCACAGTATACCTCATTTATTGTGGGCGCGGGGGCATCGCTGGTGTGGCAGGTAGAGAGGAGTGTTGCCCATGGCTGGCCACTGCTGCTCAGCTTTGGTGGCACCCCTGGCAACCCGCACTGCGGACTCGTGACTTGATTCCGTGGCTGTGCCTGTAGTCCCTGGGATTTTTGCTCTGTTCTGACCTGCACATCATTTACATCTTGATTGAGCATGCTGCTTCACGTCCTCACAGGTGATGTTACCTAAATGCTGCCTGTTTGCAGGTTTGCATGCGGTCCTGAGGGCATGAACAGGGGCCTGGTGCTGCGCTACATGGAGCTGTCTTGCCTGCTGCTGGTGCCCATCACCCCGCACACCTGCGAGCATGTGTGGAGCGTGCTGCTGAAGAAGCAGGGCAGCGTGCTCAGGGCGGGATGGCCTGCAGCAGCAGAGCCAGACTTCATCATGCAGCGGGCGGCGCAGTACATCGAGGGTGAGCTACCAGCAGTAATGATTTTGTTTGCTGTGTTGTGCCTAGTGAGATTCTGTGTGGTGCCTAGTGAGATGCACGACGCCCTGTGGCATGCAAAATGTGTGCTGCGGCTGCTGTCTGGTGACTGGCACATGTGTTGGCATGTGCTTGCATCTGCTGCTTGTCAGTCGCAGCTGCTCTGCCGCATCTTCACCTGCAAACGAAGGTTTCATGTTTATCCTGCGAGCCGGCCAGCTGTGGCTGGAGGCCAACCTGCCTCCACTCGTGTCCACCACTCCTCGCTTCCACCCCCTACCCCCTACCATGGCGATGCATTGTCGTCGCGTGTGTGTCTGCAGACGTCATTCCTTCGATGCGCAAGCTCATTGCCAAGGCGGAGGCGCCGCCCAAGAAGAAGAAGGCGGACGAGCCGCCGCCTCCAAAGATCACGCACGGCCAGCTGTGGGTCAGCGAGCGCTTTGTTGGCTGGCAGGAGGCCGTGCTCAATGCGCTGCAGGTGAGCCCCGCAACCTGAGCAGCCCGTGATGTGGCTGCTGCGTGTCGCGCGTCATGTTTGAGCCTGGCTGCGCACGGACGGATGTTTCATGGCGTGGTCGAGTGATGCCAATCATCATGGGCTGGCAGGGCAGCGTGCTCCGTGCGCTGCAGGTGACCAGCCCTGCAAGCTGCGTTGCTGGTGTGGTTCTGCATGCTGTGCACAAGCAGCATTTCCCTGGAGAGGCGCAGTCAGCATGAGGGATGCCCCGTGTGGGTGGGCAGGGTGGTGCGTGCTCAAACACACTGCAGGTCAGCTCAAATGGCCCTGGAAACCCTGCATGCTTGTGGTCTGCCGGTGGCTGTGCTTTGCATGGGCAGCGCCATTGTTGCCCCGCTGCCGGCGTTCCTGTGTTCCTTCGGCTGCATGCGCACTTCCTCCCCTGTCTGTCGCGCGTGTGCTGCAGGCCAAGTACGATGCTTCTGCCAATGGCTTTGCAGCAGACACTGTGCCAGCAGTGCTTGAGGCAGTGAAGGCTGCTGGCGACAGCGACATGAATGAGAAGCAGCTGAAGCAGCTGGCAATGCCCTTTGCACGCTACAAGATGGACGAGGCGCTCAAAGGCGGCAAGCAGGTGGGGCCTGCTGGTCTACATCCGCATGTGAAGAGAAACTTGACACCTGCTCAGGCTGCATCTTTGTATCTGTCTGATGCACACATAGCAGCAGCAAAGGCAGTGCAGCAGCATACATGAGTACTCACAAGTCAGCAGCTGCTGCAGCAGCAGCAAGTGCTGCAGGTGCCCTTTGACGCGGCTCAGCTGCTGCACGACGAGCCTGCCGTGAACGCTCCGCCAGCCACTGCGCTGCCACACTTTGCGTGTCCTACCCCGTGACCAGCGCCAGCAGTTGCTGTCGCAGTGCGATGTGGCTCCCTCACGGCAACACCCGTCCTCTGCATCAGCGTGTGTGATCGACTGTACCCTGTGTGCCTGGTTCCCTGCTGCGCTGCTTCTCAGGTGCTGGATGTGAAGCTTCCGTTTGATGAGGCGCAGCTGCTGCGTGACAACCTGCCGTACCTCCTGCGCAGCCTCAACCTGGAGGGGCTGGTGATCAGCAGCGCGGCAGAGGCGGACGCGCCGCCAGCAGCAAAGGCAGCAGGCCCCGGGCAGCCGCACATACACCTCAGTGCAGGAGCAGCAGCAGTGACGACCAGCTAGGTAGTTTGGTTGGGTTTGGTGATAGCTTGGTTGCAGGTGCAGGGCCAAGGGTGGGTGGGTGTGGGGTTATTGCAAGGCGTTGGGTGGACAGTGCAGGTTTGGGTGGGGTGGTGAGAGGTTCTGCAGTTGTGAACGTGCGCAGTGCGCGACTGCGTGTGTTGGAAAGTTACTGTAATATTTGCGGCATTATGTTGATGCTGTGTTCAGGGCTGCAGTCAGCAGCAGTAGCAGCGCTGTCACACAGTCTGCGCCTGCTGCTGCATACACGGCAGTGCAACTGCAGTGCTAGTGTGCTGATGTGGCAGTTTTGTGGTCTCAAGCATGGTGCTGTGCGCAGACTGGAACCCGGCCAGCGTTGGCAAGCTGTGCTGGCCTATGCACACCGTCCGCATGTGATGGAGCTGCGTGAAGTCCAGAGTCAGGAAGAAAGCAGGATATGATAAGCTGGAGATTCGGGCCCATCCTGGGATAGTGGAAGGGGAGAAGTAAAGGTAGCAAGGTTGGAGGGGGGTCCTTGCATCCCTGACTCCACAACGGCAAGGCAAAGTGCACCTTCCGCAAAGCATCGCTGACAATGCAGCCCTGCAGGCCAGGTCGCAGCTGCAGACCACTGAAAGCGAGTGTGGCTGTCAGCTGTTTACCTCAGGCAGGAGCTGTACGTGATTGTGTGGTTCCCAGTTGGTTTTCTGGGTGATATTCTGCATACATGTGGACGGCTGCAGGGTGCCGTACTACATGCCAAAACAAAAATCGCGTTCGGGTTAAAGAGGGCTGCTGCTTGTTACATGCCAAGCATGGCAGCTGATTAGAAAGTGGAAGTGGTTGAACCTGTTGTTCTGGTTCACCTGCAGTGCTTGGTAAATGAACAGAAGGTGGCAATGTAATCAGCAAAGCTGTGGACTCTGCTCACCGCATGGTGCCTCCCATACCCATGCTTGCCTGCCGGCTAGAAGCACATGCCTGCAGTTGAACGTGTAACATCCAAAACTGAATTGTGAAGAAAAAGCACCACTCTTAACGTAGCGGCAAAAGGCAAGCATGATGTGTGTAACCTACAAGATGTGACATGTCTTCTTGCAACTCTTGTCAATGCCTGCGACAGAGACTCAGTTTTTCATGTGAGTGCTTTGTTGTGCTTATACTTGATGTTTTGTGATTTCACACCAACACATGTAAAAGAACGGATTTAACGGCTCCTGGGCTCCAGGTAAATGCAAAACTGCGCACCTGAAGCAATGCTGGACCAGGAGACCCCCGCCCAAGTTCTCCTGGTGCTCCGAGTGGGCTGCCATGCAGGCACGTATTCCTGCAGCAAGGCCTCGAATATCCAAACATACCTGTAGCGCAGAGAATTGAAGGGCAGAAATGTCAACGAGTGCACACCCCGGGCGGGGAGGCACCCGTGACACCTGCGCACCACCTTGAAGTAGTCTCCAGTAGACCCCATGTCAGAGCCCGTCATGACAATAACACTCGCAGCAAAACGCAGCAGCAGCACATGTGTTTAGGACGCGTTTCCAACATCTCCTGGGGTCCAGGTAAATGCAAAAACTGCATACCTCAAGCAGTACCTGTGTTTTTTAGCATTGCATTGTGGCATGCACGTGTATTTGGGTGATCAGCTATATGCCACCTTCTTCCCGTCTTTCATGGCAGATTTTCATACATAATTTATGTCACTGTTTATCAATACGGTGAGATGGAGCATCAACCTCCTCTGTTACCATTTGCACACTGGTTACTACAGCACCTTGCTGTGCTACAGTGCTTATTGAATACACAAGCACTGCACATACAAGCATGCAGTAATACCCACTCTATCAAGGTTTAGCTAAGGTAACCACCCCATCATTTTTTTATAATAGTCTCAAACAATTTGGCTGTGACAACTTTTATCATCTTCTGATCAGGTGTCTTAACACCATGGGATGACAACAGTTGCAAAGCACACACATCACTTGGCTGTTCCCAACCTCCTGTTTACCACCTCCTGTCAACACCACCTTAGCGATCAAGCTACTGTCCCACCTCCACAAACAATAATCTGCTGCTGTGCAGCCTGTACACTACAACAATCTGCAGGCTTCGGCCTGACTAACCCCCCTGCTTGCCTGCCAACCTGCACTGGCAGCGCCATGCAGTCCAGGTTACACAACTCATGACACTGAATCAAATACATCAAAGTGAGTTGTTAACGTCACCATTTGGTGCACGCCGTCAACCATGCAGATGTGTAATGCATGCTGCAGCAACATTACGTTTCTTTCATTCCACAACCAGGCGCAGTACCATGCGTGCTCACTGCACAAACAACGGCACATATACATGTCACCAACACCCGCTGCACACTCATTCCTCTTTTGTCACACACACTGCAGGCACAGAGCTGCGTACTATGACACCAACAATGCAACAGAACCTTGCCCATGTGAATGACCGAGTGCTATCCAAACAGACAGCCCCACTCACCACGCTGCAGGCACATACAGCTGTCTGTCAGGGCAACACAGGTCACCAAAACAATTCCCTGCGGCCCCTTGCTGCATACATCAGCCTACCCTGGTGCTGCTTCACAAGAGCAGCAGCACCCAACACATCCCCACTCTGAAACTATGGATAGGACTGTGCAGAACAGCGCCTATCTCCAGCATTGATGCAAATTCAGAGCGCACGCAGGCAGCCACATCAGCGCCCTGTGCTGGCCCCGCCAGCGCCACCGCCGCCGGTTGTGCTGCCGCCATTGTTGAAGCGGAAGGCGGGGATGCCAGTACCTGCGATCGCGGTGTCAGCATCGTTGCGGGAGCCCCTGCTGGTCTGAGAGCCACCGGCAATGCTGGCGGTGCCGCTGAGGGTGGTGGCGCTGGCGGCGTTGCCGCTGATGGCCGGGTTGCCCGTGCTGATGCCCCCGGTGCTGCTACCGCTGCCGGTGTTGGTGACGGTTGTGCCGGCGCTGGCTCCTCCACTGCCGGTGGCGACGTTGGCGGTTGTGCCGCTGCCGCCGAATGTGTTGCCGCCGGCGCCGCCGATGCCAGTTACGCCGCCGCCGACTGCGCCGCCGCCGACGCCGGTGGTTGAGTCGCTGCTGGTTGAGCCGCTGCCGGTGGTGCCGACGCCGGTGGTGCCGCCACCGACTGCGCCGTCGGACGTGCCGCCGCTGATGATTGTGTCGCTGTCTGTGGTGCCGCTGTCGGTTGTGCTGATGCCTGTGGTGTCCCCGTCGATTGTGCCGCTGCCCGCAATGGCGCTGCCGGATGTGCTGCCGTCAGTGATGGCGGTGGTGGTTGGGCCGCTGACGGTGGTGCCGGAGTCGGAAATGGCTGCGCTGCCAGATGTGTCACTGTCGATTGTGGCGCTGCCGTCGACGCCGCTGCCATCGACTGTGACGCTGCCGTCGACTGCGCCGCTGCCAGTTGTGTCGATGCTGGTGTCGCTGGGAGCTGGCATGGAGCTCATGCTGTCTCCCTGAACCACGACAGTATCAGTCTCTTGATTGGGTGCCGACGGAATTGTGGTGGTAGTTACACTTGCAGACGGAGCGTGATAGCTTGGCTGACTGGCAGTGTTGACTGACACAACCTTGGTGCCAAACAGGCCAAAAGGAAACTTAAAGGTGCCTGCAGCAGCAGCAGCAGCAGCAGCAGCAGCAGCTTAATCAGTGGCAGCACTTGGAAGCGCACAATCCAGCTAGACGTGGCAGGGCAGCGCCTCATCATGGCACCTCTTGCATTGCACAATGCGGGAAGCTGCAGCCCGGCAAGTTCAACCGATTGAGGCGCAGATGCACACTGCAGGTGCATGCCACGTGATGACGCCACACCAGGCAACAAGGGCCACCTACTGCGCTGCTCCATCTTCCAGCATGCTACTGGGGTTTTATTCAGGTTCGTTGCACTACGTATGCAGTATGCGGCAGACACACACCTGTTGAGGCTGCCTGGTTGCTCTTGTCAAAGTTCAGCAGCAGCCCGAACATGGACAGGGAACGGCCCGCACTGGCTTGACTGGCACTGCAGGCCAGCAGTGCCACTAGGAGGCACATCATTTTGTGCATTTTGTGCTGCCACCGGTGGATTGACCACTCAAAAAGTAGGCAAGTTCCTGCGAGGAGCATGCGCAGGACAACAGAAAGGCATTATGGAAGAGCAACGTCTGCAGCAACCAGCTCATGAGAGCTCGTGAGATGATCATCTGGAATGCACCTAGCTGGGCTGCTAGTGACTGGTGATGAATGCGACTGCTGCTGCACACTACTTCAGGGTTAGCTGATACAAGTATGTTCAGGCCAGGGCGCTGTGGACAGCGCTCATATCAGATGCGGTGCAGAACTGCCTGCGAACTTCTCGACCCTGCTTGCTCTCACGCCGGTGGCCCGCTTACCTGAGTGCAGATGCGTTGTACCGGGAGAAACTGAACGAAAGAATCGGCTGTTGTTATCAAATAGCACAGCGCGCTGTGTTTATAGTCCCGCACAACATCTTATAGTCAGGCAAGCGTGGTCTTCAACGATGATATGTTGTGACGTGCTGCAGCCTAGATTTCGTCCATGAAGTGCGTCATTATGGTTCCAAAGTACGTCGTGCGTCCTCCAGTACAACTTATCCAAGGTACCAGCAGCTATTACTTGAAACAATGAATTAAACCATGCACTATGGTCACCAGCAAGTCCGAGCGGACCAGCTCCAATTAACCACCCGGTGTGTAACATGACACGAGAAGTGCATTTCCAACGGCAATTTTGCATTGATATGCCTAGTGGTGCATTCAATGGTGACAATAAACCAGCTGGACATGGACACAACTTCAATCATAGCACGTACAGGCCTCGACGATGGCACTAGTCACGTCAAAAAAACAAAAGTTCAATAATCAGAATTACTCGTGGTTTGAGGCCTTGAGTTGGGCCCCGATCACCCGCGGTGACACCTGTCACTGCCGACGCACGACTTCTCTGCTCATGCACGCACACGCGTCCCAGCTGCTAAAATCCATTGCAGGCTGCTGCGCGTCTGTCTAGCAGTTGTATTGCTGCTCATGTGAAAGCCAATGGTCACTCTGAAGCGTCGTTCGGGAGCTACCTTGCAACTATCACGGTTCTGGGTAGGAACCGGTCACCCGTGGTTATCCATCAGATGGTTGCGCTGTAGCTTTTGCGTTTTACAATGCTCATGTAAAAATTCTAATAATAGACTGAACACGTGGTTCTGTTCTGCTCGATGTGCTAACTTCGGCCGCACCGCAACAAGTATTACTCCGCACCGCACGCACACACGCACGGTACGTGCCCAGCCATCAATGTTTGTGTTTTTTGAACGTGGAAGGCTGGTGCCTCTAAAGCTCCTTCCACTGGTGCGTACTACATGGCTGCTGTGCGTGTAGTGCTGAGCCGCAGTGGGTGATTTTAGGAGCTTGCATGCGGGTGGGCGGGGGCTGTGGGCACTCCTTTGCTTCGCATGCAGTTTTGTGCCCTTCCCCATCTCCTGCCAATGCAATGGAATGTATTGGTGGTCTTGATATCTGACTCTTTTCTCATCCCGGCAACATCATTGGTGCTGCTGATTCGGTTCAGGTGTTTGATTATGAGAGAACACGGCACTAGCATGCAGTACACTGGCAGCCCACCCAACACCCCGCATGATAGCGAATGACTGTTGCTGCTCAAGCATGCAACGCGGACCACCCACTGTTAACGATGCTGGCGCCACTGATGACACATAGAAAGCAGCTGTCCAGATCAAGGAGCTTCAGGGGCACCAACCCTTCTGCGTCCAGGAAGCATCAGGTAGAGGGCTGCGCACGCGCGCACTTGAAATCTCGAAATAATTACCTGAAGCAAGCCAAGAGCGCAGCGGCAGCAGGATGGTCGGCGGGCTGGTGCCCAGACGAATCCTGGTCCTGCGGCTGGCTTTGTAGTTGGCTTGATTATAAGTTGTGGCATGTCAAGCTGCCTCCAGCCTCCAGTTTTGCATACGGTAGTAAGCATATGTCCCCTCGTTTGCTGCGACTTATCACCCAACTTGCTGTCAGTGTACCACTTCACACGGAACTGCAGCACTGCAAATATACAACAGCACCACTCAAGACGTACAAACAGCGTGCATTGCAACCTGTTGACATGTTGCATTGCGAAGTCTAACTTGCTGTCATCGCACCACTTGCCGAAAAAAGAGCAGCACTGCAAATCAACAACAACACCATACGACTAAACCTATTACTTTCATGCAATGCACCGTTGGATGATCCAACGTGTTATCCTGCATTGCAAAGTACACATCTTACAATTGATGATGATGATCTTACAATTGTGTAACTGTGGCAACATACAAAATATTACTACAAAATTCCTGTCAACCACCCTGCTGTTCATGAACAACAACTGCCGACACTAAGCTTGATCAACAGCACACATTTCATCAGCTGCTGTGCACGCTCACATCACAACAGCTTCAGGCTCCCTGCTCCTTCCCTTCCTTGCTCACCTGTCACCCTACACTCCCTGCGTCAGCTGACGCAGGGAGTGCAGCTGCAGCTCCCGACTAGTTGCATGCCGGCAGCCATAGTATGCAGCAGTTGTGTGCTGGATGCTGCGTGTCTGTGACATTCCAATGTGTTCCACGCCATTGGTAACAAGATCTCAGCATTTAACAGCAGACGTAGATACAACCATCACCAAGGATGCAACCATCAAGACAAACCAATGCTCTATTCAGTAGAGGCAACCCCATACGCCTGTGGGTGGCTGTCTTTCCCCGGCCAATAGCGCTCTGGTAGGCCTGTGAACAACACAGCACCTAGATGTGTGCTGCACTTGCAGCTGCAACACCTGCCTTTGCTGGTGACAGCGCTGAGTGCCACACTACAACTTGCCTGCATGCAGCTGCATGGCATGGAAACAGTTGCTGTTTTACAACAATTCGTCACACTCATGCGGCGCCCATGAATTCATCAAAAGAGCAAACGCTGCCAACAATATGCACATGGGGCACATGCGATGGTATCTGAAGCTGATGCTCATTTGTTTCAGCACATGCCTACCAAGCATGAGGCAGGGTGCCAAACCACAGCGCACGCGTGCCGGTTGCATCAACGCCCTGTCTGGCCTGCAGCGCGCGCGCCCGGCTCTGCGTCTCCCCCGGCAGCAGACTCAGTGCTGGTGCCGCTGCCACCAAGGCCAGCATCAGCCACAGCAGAGGAGGTAGCACCAGACACACCACCTGGACCACCGCTGCCAGATGCACCACCACCGCCTGCTGTGCCGCCGGTGATTACACCGCCAGTAGTGCCAGACCCACCGGTAGTGCCTGATTCAGTTGTACTGCCTGTGGTGCCGGTGGTGGTTGCGTTGCCAGGGGTGCTGCTGATCGTTGCACCGCCATTTGTGCCGCTGCCGATTGTGCCGCTGCCGCTGGTGCCGCTGCTGGTTGTGCCGCTGCCAGTGGTGGTGCCGCTGCAGTTGGTGTTGCTGTCGGTTGTGCCGCTGCTTGTGGTGCCGCTGCCGGTGGTGGTGCCGCTGCCTGTCGTGCCGCTGCTTGTGGTGCTGCTGCCGGTGGTGCCGCTGCCGGTCGTGCCGCTGCTTGTGGTGCTGCTGCCGGTGGTGCTGCTGCCGGTGGTGCTGCTGCCAGCCGTGCCGCTGCCGGTCGTGCCGCTGCCATCCGTGGCGCTGCCGGTTGTGCCGTTGTTGTTTGTGCCACTGCTTGTGGTGCCGCTGCTGGTGGTGCCGCTGCCAGTGGTGCCACTGCCGGTGGTGCCGCCGCTGGCTGTGCCGCTGTTGGTGGTGCTGCTGGCGAGGGTGCTGCTGCCGGTTGTGCCGCTGCTGCTAGTGGTGCCGCTGCTGCTGGTTGTGCCACTGCCGGTGGTGCGGTTGGCGGTGGCGCCACTGCCGGTGGAGCTGCTGGTCTGTGCTCCGCCAGTGACTGCACCGCCAGTGGTGCCGCTGCTGCTGGTGCCGGCCACGGGAGACGCAGAGGTCACCGTGTCTCCCTCAGCATCAGCGTCCGACTCATCATCGGGGGTGGGTGACGATGAAGTTGTGGAGGTAGTTGGGCTACTACTGCTTGCTGCAGGGGAAGGTGAAGTTGCTGCAGAAGGTTGTGCAGGCAATCGTGAAGCTCCGGGGGGGCTTGAGGGTGCAGGGGAGCTTGAACCGCTGGCAGTGCTGCCCGCGGCTGGCACAAGGTTGCCACGGATGAGGCCAGGTGGAAACTTGAGGCTGTGCACGTTGATGTAGATCTTGCCTGCCTTCAGAGACTGCATGCAAGGCAGCAGCAGCAGCAGCAGCAGCAGCAGCAGCAGCAGCAGCAGCAGCAGCAGCAGCAGCAGGGTTGTCACCACCAGTTGCAAGCAGAACATTGCGTCTCATGCCGCATCAGCAGGGTGAGTTGCAGACCCAGCCTTGCGTTGGAGGTTGCAGAATGGCAGCAGTACTGCGGTGGCAGCCTTTCACAGCCGCATCACTGATACACACCGTGCCTCGGTCACCAGCGGGCACTCAAAAAAACACTCTAAGTAACACAACAACATGCCCCACCTCACCTGCAGGAAGTCTGCCCAGCTGTTCACGGTGGGAACTTCACTGTCACCCACGGGCTCCCTGCCTGGCAGGGGAGTGATGTCAGCCCCACTCGAGCTTCCCTCTTTGGTGTAGCTGCACCCCACAATGTCGATGGCAGGGCACAGCTGGGGCAGCAGCTCAGGGGGCGCAAAGGGGTTGCTGGGCTTGCCTGTGGGGACAGCAGGAGATGACAAGGACACAACAAGTGCGCAGTGCGCACGAAGTAGGCAGAAGCATCGGTAGCCTGGGTGCCAGTGCCGCGTTGTGGGGTCGCTGGCGTTCATATCAGGTGCCAACGGCTGTCATGCTGCTGCTTGGTCCCAAGCCGCAGCAGCAAGCAGGCCTGCCCCTTGTAGGTGGTTCACTCACACAAACGTTGGCAAGCAGATGCTGCTGCCAGGCAAGTTTCAGAGAAGCAGAGCAAAACAGACTGCCAAGCACAGCACAGCAAGCAGCACAGATCACTGCACCAAAGAGTACCAATTTTGTACTATGCCACAACTAAAAGCTTGAAAGTCAGCACTACAACGCAGCACAGCCGTTGCGCCGCAAAAATGCAGCCCAGCCGCTCACCGTATGGCTCCAAAGGTATGAGTGGAGGTGGGTAGTCGGCTGAGGCTGACCCCTGATTGTGCAGCGGCAGAGGTAGAGGCAGCAGCAGCGGCAGCAGCAGCAACAGGGCTCAGGTGGATCGGAGTCGCATGGAGTACAGGAAGCCCCTGGTAAAGTGCAGACGCAAGCCACCTAGCTGAGTCATATGCCGCATTGCCAGGTTCACTGAACAAACTGGGCAACTGGCAACTGCTGCCAACAAACTGGGCAACGAGGGGTGACCTCCGCAGGGAAGTTCACATGTGAGCCATGTGTGCGCAGGGTGGTGCTGTGACACGGCAACATTGCCTACCCTACGCTTGACAGCCTGTTCGCAAAGCTAGGAGCAGCCGTAACAGCATGCCATGCGTTGCACAGGTATGTTTCAGGCCCCCGTTGGGAGCAGCCTCTCAGCAGCGACTGGCTGCATGCAGTCACTGCACAGTCACCCAGCTTAGATGCATTGCGTCCGCAATGCGCTCACCGGGTGCTTGCAGATACACTCAGTTGAGACTTGTCAAGGCCGCAAGACATGGCGCCATCTTACGTACAGGTGGCCCAGTACTCAGAAAGCAGGTTGCAGGGATGTGTTTCACATCCAAGCAACACACGGGCATTGCCTGCCAGACGCACAGACCATTCAAAATGCTAGCCTGCAGCCCGCACAGCATGCCGCCAAGGCAGCGTGCTGACAGCGCTGTTCCCATTTCACACTCTCCTGTGGCGCGGCCTGGGTCACTCACCGGGTGCAGGTGGGAGGCGATGTACTGGGGCACATCACACAGCTGCAGCTTCCAGCTGGCCCTCTGGCCCTGCTCATCAATTGTCATCTCGAAGGTGCCCTTAAAGGGGCCAGGGAGAAGGGCAGGGATGCCTGCAGCAGCAGCAGCAGCAGCAGCAGCAGCAGCAGCAGCAGCAGCAGCAGCAGCAGCAGCAGCAGCAGCAGCAGCAGCAGCAGCAGCGGCAGCACATGTCTTCCGCAGTTCAGCGTTGCAAAGTATCATTGTCGAGCTAGACATGCCTGCACACAGTTTTAATGATGATGTAGTATGGATGCCGTGCCTAATGTAGCATGTGGTTTTACCCACGGGAGCCAATGCGCAATGTGGATGCATGCATGCCAATGAACAAACATTGTGAGTTGTTTGTGGTGTGGTTACATGAAGCACCTGTGTTTATTGAGGTAGGGGCATGCCTGATGCTGAGAACACCTCGACTGCCTCACCACCTGCTACTTTATGCACACAGGCCACATGCTAACACCAGAATGTGGCTATACGGCAACCAGCAGTGAGTGGGTCGCAACCCATGCTTCACCGGCCATCACCACGCTGCTGTGCTTCACCGCAGCATGTGTGCTGCAGACGTGCACCTGTTGCATTCGGCTTGACGTTTTTGTCGCCGCTCAGATCAGTCCTCCACCTGCTGCCGCTGCTGAGGGGTGCCACAGGGCTTGCATTGTTGCTGCATGGGGCTGCAGCACCAGAGCCCAGCAGCAGCTCAAATGTAAACAGGGAGCGGCCAGCAGCAGCCTGAATGGCGCTGCAGGCGAGCAGTGCCACTAGCAGGCGCAGCTTTGTGTGCATTGCTGCCACCGGTGGGTCGAGTGGTGCCTCTCAGCAGTAGCTACTATAGGCAAGTTCGACTTAAGACTGTCTGGTTCCTGCGAGGAGCATGCGCAGGGCACACCGGATGCAGTTGAAAGAACATCATGAATTGCATTTACCGTCGATTTAGACATATTTTGCATGCACTTCACATGCAAAATGCATGAGTGAACCAAAATCGACTTTCGGTGAATGCGGTTGCTGCATTGTTGACCAAGGTTTGCTGCAAAGAAGCTGATCCAAGCCTTGAAGCAGACGTTGTTGAGAGCTCACAGCTGACCTGCAATCAATTCCTGCTAATTGCTAACTTATGGACCTCGCCAGCTGTTCACCTGAGGAGCTGGTTTGCGGTACTCGGGTAGGGGCTCACTTCAATACCAACTCTGTAGGCATACTGTGCGGCACGCTATCTGCACCGCGGAGCAAAGCAAAAATGATTTCCGTAAATGTATAGCGTCGACGATGATATGCTGTGACGTGCTGCGGCGCAGATGATGAGTTGCGTCATGACGGTTTCAAAGTGGGTTGTGCGTCTGTTGGGAATCGCGCACCACTTGATAATAATACGTTGCTGGCAGTGACTATTGTTTGTTTTGGGCAGTCGCCGGGCAGGCTTGTTTAATCGCCCGGACACGCGCTACTGCAGTAAGCACACAGCACATGGCATGCTGCACAAGCTGCCTGAGGTACAGGGTCCCACGGCATGTCTTGGGCACGTCGCAAAGACCCAGTTAATTTAGTTTCAATCTCGGTTTGCTGGCAAGTCTGCAGTCCTGTACACGAAGGGGCACGACGGATGGGCAATCATTAAGCACAAGTTGTGCAAGTGTGCTGCAGGCATCAACATGCGACCAAAGAATGGAGTGCACGCGCATGCAGTAAAGCAGCAGCAGAATCTATGACGAGTCATCATTGATGACAGCATGCAGCTGTACGACATCTAGGAGTACTCCTGGCAAAGCTCCATGCAGCAGTCGCTGCTAGCAATAACATATTTAACATTTCAAAGTGCTAGCAATCAAGCACCTTGTACTGTGACTGATAGCAGCATGCATGTGACACTGACACAACAACGAATGTAACTGAACTGGGGCCGACATCTCAAAACATCGTACACCTAACAAGGCTGCATAGCATGCTGAAAATTATTGGCTGGGCTGAACAATGAATGCAGTGCCTCTGTAAACTGTGTATGTGGGCCAGAACTTGCTGAGCAGCTGGAACTCCCAGCTGCCTTGAAGGCAGCAGCTGTTAGTGACGCAGAACCGCACAGCATGCAGTCACTATAAAATGGCGTATGCTGTTATCAACAATATAATGGTTGAGATGGCCAACATGCATCATCAAGCTGAGAGTGACGTGTGGAGCTCCCAATGACTACATCAGAAAACTGCGCCAACAAACGTGTAGTCTAAGATTACTAGGGCAGAATGCGTGCTTGGCATGTGCAAATCCTTACATAAGCGACGGTATGCACTAGCTGCTGCTACCGCACACCAGCAATGCCTCCTGCAGGAAAGGTCTGTGAAAAAGCCACACTGCCTGCTGTTGTGCCCATGCCACCTCCACAAAGTCGCAAATGCGTTGACGGTGCTGGACTGTGCTGCTCCGCTGCGGCATGCAGTACTGATCTGGTGCTGCCATTGTGCTGGCACCTGCTGCCTGTGCTGCTCTGCCAGTTGCACACCAGTCACAGTAACAGGTGCAGCACACTCACATATATTCACCACCAACTGCGTGCCAGAACAGCCGCAACTAGCAAACCACATCATGAGATGTGCAACGCTTTTAAAGACCGAAAGGCCAACTGCTTCTCAGCCGCATGGCGCAGTCAGCTGAACACGTGGCATAGCTGCTTTAGGTGTAGCCCAAGGCCCCACACAGTATCAAGCATCCACAAGACGCAACCTTCCACAGCAGCACACGCTCAACAGTGCCACTGACCCTTAGTTGAAGGATGCTTAGTTGAAGGATGCCAGGCATGCGCTATGCATGCAACTCCGCCATAATACATCGCAGTTGATCTGCATACTCTCCCGCAACGTGACATGCCACGTGATACTGGATTGTCAACCAGCACACCCAGATGTGTTGCACCGCGACTTCTGCCCCCCTCCCCCCCCATGATTTGAGGAAGTTTCTACTGCTCGAACATACACCAGCCACACATGTGGACACAGCCTGAAGCATGCGCATGGGCAGCAGCCGCAGTGTTGAACCATGAACTGTCGGCATCCACTGCCCCGGTTGTGGCAAGGCCATGACGAAAGCCACATGCGTGCCGCTCGGCAGGCATTGCCCAGGCACCGGCAACGCCTTTCTTTGGGGGCCACTTCCAAGTTCAATTCAACCGCAGCTTCCACACTCAGATCAGCACACACATGCCGGAAAGGCAGCAGTTGGCAAGTGCAACAGCATGAAACCTGTGAAAGCAGTGCAGCAGTGCAGACACACACACACACACACACACAGATCACACAAAGGTTTGCAGCACAACATCAGACCACTCAGCTGGAGGCCCTGCCAGTACAACACCCAGCCTGCAGCATGCGTACACTGCATGCAAATGCTGCGCAGAATGCTGCATCGCTTCCAGCAAGACTGCCACAGCGCTGGCATTTGATGCGTCATTCCGTCCTCTGGGATCATCCTCTGCATATGACAAATTGTATGGCCGCAATTTTCTGCGGCAGCCATTTGCTTGTGCCCCACCGCAGCGGTATGGCTCAGCGCTGAGTCGTGCGTAACATTGTGTTGAGATACACCTGAAACGCCAGGCTCATTTGCTGACACCTGAGTCAGCTGATGGCATGATCCTGGACTCACAACCGGAATGAATCCTCGTGCTCATCATTGGCATTGCCATGTGGAGTGCATGTGGAGTGCTTGCACCAATTCGTCTAGCAAATGGCAGGTAGGTAACAGCAGGCACTCAGCAGGGGTCTGAATTGCCTGGAACCACATTATACGACAGCAACTGATGCAGCTGCCTGCCTCACAATATGGAGGCCAAGAGAAAACAATCACCAAACACCATCAAAGGCTGAGACGCGGCAACAGCTGACTGTCAGATGTCAGCGGATGAGCCAGAGGTTGTCAGAATAGAAGTCCAGCCTGGCATCACCCTTCCAGTAGCATTGCAAAGCACACCACACTGCACGAGTCTGCACGAGTGCCACGTAGGCGCAGCACAATCATGCACATCGTCCAGGCAAGCAGAGGACACAGAGATGCCCACACAGCATGTTGAAAAAGGCAGCCGTATGCGATTGTCAGCCTGGAACATCAAAACAGGCTATGGCACCATCTGCTGGAGCCAGCTACATACATCCTTCCACAGAAGAGCAAACGCACTTCACCCAACAACTCCAGACAAGGCACTGCAGATATGTTGAACAGCACCCAGCACCCCGAGCATTGCCACCGAGTACACATGATGCTCCAGTACTGCTTGGCAGGTGATGTGTCAGCCAAGTAGGGAGCACTAGTTGAGATTGATGAGCCATCACACTGCTGATGCATGCACGCCATGGCAACAGTTCTTGAGCAGGTGCAGCACACCATAAGGTGAGTGGGTGAGTGCAACTTGGATATGCTGCATTGCTTAGATCAGGTGCTGTTTGCACAGAGCTGCTGCTCTTGGCAGCTGATTTCCAGGGCACCGTGACAGCCGCCACCAGTCAAGGCGCACACAACCCTTCACAGCCAGCGCGCATGCAATAGGAGAGGCACGGCACAGCGCAAGCAGAACACATGCTTCCCGCAACAGCCTATCAAGCTCCTGTAAGGTGCACCAACCCACACATACCATACCCCAAATCCTGCAGCACCTGCATCAGTGCGCATGGCTCTTGAGAGCCGTGCCCTGCGATGCAAGCCTGCTGCCTAACACAAGGCCTGCTGCTTGACTAAAGGCAGCAGCGGTGAGGAAACAAAACCTGTGAATTGCACCCACATACAGCAATCCTTCAATACACATGTGGTCAGCAGCTGCTGGCAGACCCCATATGCGAAGTGACAGGGGCAACATGCCTCAAGTCATGTTCAAATGCAACCACGCAGTCCGCGCAGAAGCACCTGCTGCTGCACACAACATGCGTTCTTTGACATGGCGACACAGGATCAGCAGTTTGCCGGCGCCTTGAGCTGCCCAGTGCATTGCCAAGGCCGCCGTTGTTGCAGTCTCAAGCAAGATCAGCAACACGTATATACATCAGCAGCTGCATGACAGCTGCGGTCCCAGCACCACCACCAGACCACAAGCTACCAGAGGATACAACAAGTAGGATGGCAAAAGCACCAAGTTGGCAGCTGCATAATGCAGCTGCAGCGTCATGAGCCCCCATATGTATCAACTATCGACAAGCCTGTGACAGCAGTTGCCGCACCCTCTGCTGACGCCAAACATGAAGCCAGGCAGCAAGGTCTCAGCTGCTGGTCCAGCGCACGCCCCGCGACACGCCTCCTGGTTGCGTTTGCACGCTCTGGCTGCTGCCACTGGTGCGCCAGATTGCAGTCAAGTGAGCAGAGAGAGCACCGTTGCCCGATCGCAGCATCGTCCAGAGCAACTACGTAGCATTCGAGTGACATGGTGTGCACATCAGCGCCGCCAAGTGCTCAACAAACAACGCAAAGGTGTGTGCATAAATGAAAAATGACATGCCTACCCCTGGGTTGAAACACCGCAGCAAAAGGTGCTCAAATGTGCAGCACAATGTATGTTGAGCTTCCCTTGAGTGTAAGCTGTGCGTGGCGCCGCACAAAGTGCCGCCTGGAATAAAAGGGCTCAAGCCTCGACCTTAGGTAGGTTGGCACACTGTTGTGTGGGCAGTCACTGACCACCATAAAGCCACAGTGGCTGTCACGCAGCTGTCCCAGTAAACTTGATAGCAGGAGGCTGCTGCTTGCAGGCCCCACTTGGTTGGTAGTACAGGCTGTCGCAGCCTGAAGGCACAGAGCTGACAGAGCAGGCAACCCTGTCTCCAGAGAAACAATTCAAATGTTGGACGCCTGGGCACACGCAACGCACAAAGCGCATGACGTGATGAGGCATGCACAGGACCAAACTGCAGCAGCTGCGTCGTAACAACCAAGTGCGTTGTGAGGAGGTTGTTTGGCAAGATGCTAGCAGAACGCTGTCGAGCATGGTCCACACCCACAACCCAGGTACCGATGATTGCGCTGCATGCGTCACAGCATGACAGGCCGGAGATATTTCACACACAGATGAAGCCACATGCACACACGCATGTACGCAAACAGCTGCTGCTGAAGTCTGTCACATCCTGCTGCTACCCGAAAAGTTGCCAACACCACAGTGCAGTCACGGGTGAAGGGTGATGGCGAGGTGTGTACGCCTGCACACACGTCTCCCTACTGTGCCGAGCACACTCACGCAACAGGCCAAATCCCTGCAAGCCTTGTTTGCAGGCATGCCGGCCCATGCCATGAAAGGACGCAAACCACGCGAACTGCTGAAGGTGCGCTAGTAGAATGGCCCGCATCTTGTTGAGGATGCGCCAAGTGCTGCTGTTGCAGCAGGACAGGGCTGTCAGACGGCACTTCACTGAAGAAAACAACCAATCAGTCCTCAACACAACCCACACAGCCACCTGACCCTTGAACCAAATCTACGCAAGCAGCCGCAGTTCCGCAACCTGCACAGTGTTCCAGCGCCTGCGACAACGGCAAAACTCGCAGCTGATGTATGCAAGTTTTTCATTGCTGTCAATGCCGGGCCTGCCTTACTGGCGGTGACATGGCTCTGCTATCCCTGCAGTGCTGCCGACATGCGTGCACAGCTGGCTGCAGATGCTGGCAATGGCAGCTGCTTAGCACACTCCTTGCAGTGCTGCCAGATGCTTTGCTGGCCCGGGCGCTGCCATTGCCGTGCCTCACTACCACTGCAAGGCTCCTGCCATGTCGTAGTGGCTGCTGTTCTGTGCTAGATTCTAGATTCTAAAACAACTTCGCAACTGCCCATGACTGCAGCCTGGAGCGTGCAGGCATCACCAGCTGTTCTCATGTAACAGTGCACAGCCGGCCACCAAAACACAACCGCTGGATTTGCCAAACATGACACTAAATCTTGCACAAGAGAACGCCACGTCCCCGGTGATGATGCCACTCCCTGCCCAACCCAGCCCCAGTCAACACCACGCCAAACGCAAACACATAATGAAGCGCACTGTAACCACCATGCTGCCTCGCTAACCACTAAGCGCCAGCTGAGCTTCAGCGCTGGCATGCAGCGATGGATGCACCACACACGCTGCAGTGCGCTGCCCTACAACAGATGCGGTCTGCCCTACAACCCGAGCACGGAGCGCAACGCAACAAGATGCAACTCGCCAACAAAAGTCAAACCCAGGTGAGTTGCTGTGAAGGAAGACACCCCTTTCACACCCTGGACACAACAAAGTCGCCCTGCGGTTTCAGCAGGTTGCTCTGCTTGCCAGGGCATGGCTTTCCTGCCGCAATCTTGCCAGTACACACCGAAGCATGCCGCGCTGCTGTGTGCACGGCCCAGCCGATGTGATGCGCCTGTGCCGACAAGCTCGGCCCTTCTGGTGTGCCGATCAATCAATGCCCTGCCATGCCAGGTGCACCCAGATGCACAGCCGCCATCGCTGCAGCAAAGGCGGCAGCACCCCCGCCGTCACAGGCACCACCCGCCGGCAAAACTGGCATCATGCCACCGCCAGAACCCCCGCCATCCAGGCTGAAACCGGCCCATCTGAACCTCGCGCAGTCAGCACCTCCATGCACACTCACAGATGCCCCGATTGAGCCATCACCAGCTAAGCCCGCGGATGAGACGCTGTGCCTGCGGTACCGTCCCACATTGGCACGCAGCTCTGCGCCCCCGCACGCGCCACGCTGGAGCTGCGTGCGGGGCGGCGCCACGGGCGCAAACCTGCTGCTGGCCCTGCCAGCTGCGGGGCTCGCAGCAGCTCCGGCAGGGGCAGCAGCGAAGGGCGAGGCCGGCGCAGCCGAGCAGATGAACCTCAAGCGCGGGCTTGTCTTGCCTGGGCTCCCGCCTGCCGCTCTTGGCGCCTCTTGGGGTGGGGAGGGCTGGCGCGAGGCTGCGCTGGGCGGGTGCAGCTGCAGCGAATGCAGCAGCAGCTGCTGCCCTGGGCTAACAGCTGCCGTTGCCGCTGCTGCTGGTGCGAGCGGCTGCAGCTGGCCGCAGCTGTCGCAGGCCTTGAGCAGGGGCATTAGCATAGCTAGCGGGCTGCTGCTGTTGCTGCTGGCGCTGCCGCCGCCGTCATTGCTGCTGCGGCTGCTGGCAAAGCCGCTGCTGCAGTCGCTGAGCCTGCTGCAGCAGCTGCTGTTGCCGCTGCTGCTGATGAGGCCCCGG
This sequence comes from Scenedesmus sp. NREL 46B-D3, assembly GCA_014080715.1. Classification (NCBI taxonomy): domain Eukaryota; kingdom Viridiplantae; phylum Chlorophyta; class Chlorophyceae; order Sphaeropleales; family Scenedesmaceae; genus Scenedesmus; species Scenedesmus sp. NREL 46B-D3. The sequence goes on from JACERP010000584.1 coordinate 29,102, forward strand.
CCATTGCCTGTAGGGAATATGCTGATGTCGCCGGTGCCGCTGGGCAGCAGGTGCTGTGGGCAGCCAACAAGCGCAGCGCCATGGCCGGTTGCCCAGAGGGAATCCAACACCCTACCTACTACATTTGGTGTGGCAGGTGCTGTTGCTGCTACCGCCACTGAGCCACCTGGTGTGGCCTGCGGCAGGCAGCCGGAGGTCCTGCGCCGCACGGGCGCTGGCCTGCGGGGCGATGCTGTGGGTGCCGGTGGTGCTGGGCCGGCTGTGGCAACAGGTGTCTTTGGGCAGCTGCTGCCACAGGGGGCTGCTGCTGCTGATGCAGCTGCCATGCCGGAGCACGTGCCTGAGCTGCCATATGATGGCTGCACAGGGGACAGGGGCAGCATCAACAGCTTCTGCTGCCGCTGCTGCTGCTGGGTCTGCCAGGCCGTATGCAGGTCTGCCTGTGCAGCCTCTGCAAGGGTGGTGCAATTGTTGGTCCAATAGATGGCAGGGCCAGCACTGGTAGTGCTGCAAGCGGCACGTGCGTGTGCATCTGCGCTCAAGAGCTGCGGCGCATACGCACTCTTCTGGTCAACTGCTGCTGCGGCAGCAGCATCCTGCTGTTGCTGTGCAGCCATCATATCTTCGGCTAAAGCTACAGCAGCAGACGCTGACATATGCTGGTCCCCGCTGCGCGCCAGCTTAGTAACCGCTGTTACAACTGCCTTCTCAACTGCTTTTTCAATCTCCTGCAGGAGAAGCTGGGGCTGCAGCTGCGGGAGCACACTGGACACATAACTGGTCATTGGTGCTAGCTGTCCCTGCTGCTGTGGCTGCCAGCTGCGGGTGTAGTGCATGGTGGACTTGGTCATTCCCTTTGCCGGGACGTCTGACTGTCTCTGGTGCACAGCTGCAATGGTGCCTGATGTGTCTGCACCCACATCTAGCGGCTGTGCGCTGCCTTGGGGCTGCAACATGCTGTGATTGCTGTTGTGCACCCTTTGCTGCTACCAAGAGCACTCTGACAGTGCCCCGGATGTGATTTAACACGCCGTGCCGACGCTGCTTCGCCTGCAGCTCGTCATAGGTGAGGGGTATGCCTGCTGCTGATGCCGCCCAGCAAGGCCGCGAGCGTGTAAGTCGCCTGCAGACATTTGGCAAATCTCAAAGTTTAAGCGTAACATGGTCCAGGCGTCGCGGAGGCACAAGGCTGGACAGGAGATACAATTGGATACATGCGTAATGCCCTTGGGCGGGATGCATCAGGCTCAAGTTTAAAAAACAAGCACATGCAAGCCAGCGCCCAAAACAACACTGTAACCAGCAAACCACGCATTTCGAGGGATGCCACAAGCTTGGCAGGAGTCTGGTCCACGCAGCAGCACACAGAACATGACTGGAAGTATCCTGCAACTGCCTCATGATATCTTGCCGTGCTTGCCACTGCAGCAAGACGCATTCACCCACCATTTTATAACCAGTTGTGATGTCTCAGAAGGTCTTGCGTCCTTGAGTGTCCAGGACCAGAACGCTGACCACTTGTATGCAGCTGCCTTTGAGCCGTGCAGGATCCCTGTGTAGCCGATGCAGGATATCTTGTTGGTTGAAAAGTGTTGACTATATCTAAAGATCCATTAGAGCACAACGCACGTACCCGTCAAAGCATACTCCTTAGATCGTACATATGTGCGCTAAAAAAGGGCTTAGGCACGACTATATGATGTGTTTAGCTATTCGTTGTGAAGCTGGGCATAACCGAGACCAGCACAACTTGTGCAGCACAAGTCACGAGTGCAGTGTGTTACTGGAGGCAACCCCTCAAAACCACTGACCACATTCCAGTGCTTGAGCATGATACCATATACTGATCTTAGCTTGTGCTAACCCTGCTGATAACTTTGGACAGATGCTGCGGACCTGCCCTGGTGAGCTTAAATTGACTGCGCCATAGTCAACACAGTGTGCACTGTGACAAGCGATCCGCACGGGAGCGACCAACGAGTAGACAGGGTGGAAGATTGGTGCTTGGCAGTTGACTGGCATGTCGCATGATCAGTGTGACCTAGCAGTTCCTGCCACACTGGGTGCCTAGCTGGTTGGCAAAGTTTGACCGTGACTGGGGATCGATCCCCAGGATATCCCCGACCTTTCCAAACGTTTGCATGACCCACACAAACTTGAGCTCCACGCAGCACTACCCACACCAGGCACACGTCACGGTGTGTCTTCCTGCCAATTTTTACAGTGTGAGGTACTTGCGCATGATCTGGCGTGCCAGGTCATCTGCGCCGCTGCCCCTGTAGATCATGCACAAGTTGTGTGCCACCTCGCGGACCAAGCCCCTGCCCAGCTGCTGCAACCGCTGCTGCTCAGCTGTCTGCTGCTGTCGAGGCTGCCGTTGCGAAGGGTGGAGAAGATCCTGTGCGACACCTTGGTGCTGCTGCTGCTGCTGCTGCTGCTGCTGCTCCTCTCCATCTACGTGCATGTCTTGCTGGCTTACGTCCACTTGTTGCTGCTGCTGCTTCTGCTGCTGCAAACTGAGCCGTTCCAGTTGCTCTGCTGGTGCGTCTGCTGCTGCTTCTTGTTCCAGCTGTAGCACACGCTCATAGTGGGCTACTGCCACATGCAGCAGCCCAACCTCATGTGCTGCTCTGCCCAGGTTGTAAGCCGCCTCTGCCTCTGCAATCGCGTCAAGAAGTGGTGTGCAGCAGGCAGAGGGCGGCACAGGGTTACACAGCGGACCCGGCTATGTTGTCTGTGAATGTGACAAGGCGTTTGCTGCTGAAAAGAGAATAAGCCATATCTGTCATGGGGCCAGATGCAGCTGGGGTGCGGGATTTGGGCCCCCCCACCTTGCATGCATCAGAGCAGGGTGAGCTCCCGGCATGTACTGGACACATGGCATGTGCCACCCTGCCTGCTTTCTTGTCCCTGAGAGTGATCTGTACATGAAGATGCAAGGGCATGCATGGCGGACTCACCGGCTGCAGGCTGTGGCGGTGGGCGTACTGCAGCGGCCCAGTGCTGGGGCCATGTGTGCAAATGCAGCGTGAGCTGACCCCGCTAAGCCGTGCGGCACGCAATGTTTGAGAGCATACTGCTCCCTCACCACCGCCCACCAGGAAAACTCCCTTTGTTGCTGCTGCTTTAGCACCGGGCAAGTATCAAGCCGTGCGCGTCACGGCGCTCGTACCTGCTGCCGGCCCTCTGTGGCGGGCGTAGCTGTGCAGCGCTGCAAAGCCCCTGAGCAGCGCGGTGTTCCTGTCCTTGCAGTGCCGTGCTGTCAGCGCCGCGTCAATCTGTGCAACACCTAGGCACAGCAGCAGCAGCGGCTCGTCTGGCATTTGCCTGCGGTCAAGCAGCAAGGGGAGGGTGGCGGTGGAGGCGGCAGCAGCAACAGCAGCGTACAAACCATAGGGTGAGGCGACGGCCGGAAAAGCGGCAGTTTTTATTGGAAGCACAACAGCCATCAGCTGCGGTTGCAAAGAAAAGTCAACCAACGACGAAACCGGAACCGCCAATGATTTCACCCACTACTTGCATGTGCCCTATTGCCCACACACTACAGCACCACCATCACGTTGCAATGCCTGCCCTCAGCTAGCGCCCTCATACATCATCAGCAGGTATGGTGATGTCTGATTAGGCCAACCCTCACAGATGCTGCATGGACAGCCGTTCAGCAGGATCCGACAGAGTTGCACCTCTGTGCTTACATGATTGCTGCTGCGTAGCTCTGTATGGCAGTGCCCGCCTCCCCTTGCAGGTTATCTGCGTGCGCTGCCAGCACCTGCGCGCACAGCAGCAGGACACATGCAAGCAACAGCGGCAGTATGATCAGCAGATGCCAAGAGCACGGCTGTTGCTTTGGAATTGAGTGCCAAAGTGACCTGGCTGATCCTTGATGTTTGCCAGTGCTGAAACAACAGGAACACGACGATTTCTGGCCAGATAATGGAACCCCATACACACCCTTCCAGGACGTCCAGCAATGGTGCAAGTGTTCAACTTCACAGATCCGTCAATGCATAAGGTATGCAGCATAACCATAGGCATGGCTCTAGACTCAAGGGCATCCATGTTGCATATGATTGAGTGCACTCTCAGCACCAGGAAGCTAGTGCGCGTCTTACATTGCCCTCCTGGCGCTGTTCCTGGTAGGTGAGTTGTGCGTCTTGCCTCACAGCAGTCTGGCATGATGATTCAGGCAATTATTATTTGCAGAAAGTTTATTGATGGTGCCTGGCAAGTTTGTTAGCAGACCGGTTCAGGAACCGTTTGGTGTTTGCCATGAATGCGCATGCGTAGGCGCACCTGCAGAGGCAGGCTGTCTGGATGCTTTGAGCGCAGCGAGGCCACCATCTTCATCCAGTGGCTCACCCCGCCACGCTGCCCTGCACAGCTGCAGTACAGCGACCAGGCGCGCCAGCTGTACGGCCACCTGCAGCAGCAGCAGCAGCAGCAGCAGCAGCAGCAGCAGCAGCAGCAGCAGCAGCAGCAGCAGCAGCAGCAGCAGCAGCAGCAGCAGCAGCAGCAGCAGCAGCAGCAGCAGCAGCAGGAGCACAACGCGGCCACTCAGAGTGACGGACCCAGGTGAAGCAGGTGAGCAGCTGGGGATGACAGCCGCACCGTCGATCAATGCTGGACAGTGCAGTTGATCGTAGGCAGCCACAGCGCATCACCCACCTGTGCAGCACCGTCTTCAGCAGCTTGAATGTCTCCTCAACATCACCCTGCCTGCAGCAACAGCAGAAGCGGCAGGCAGGGGAGCAGCAGGAGCATGGATGCGCACGCATCAGTCAGCCAGATAGTGTGGCGGACACCCAGCTGCGGACCAGGTGCAGTGACTGCGGCGGACCCTTGACATCACACAACGCCCACACAGCCACAACCCAGCCGAGCTTGTGGTGACAAGCAGCTCGGAAATGCGTACCTGTGGTCGCTGCAGAGCCTGTCTCACTGCTGGAGCACCGCCGTGCATGCAGCACCCGCCACCCACCCGACAATCGTTTGAAATGACATGGATGCAGCCAGACTGGTTTCCGCTGTTCCTCTCGCTCATGTTCGCACCCGCTCGATGCAACCACACTGCTAAATCTTCACCAAAACTTTACCTGCTGCAACTGGATGCGCACCTGCCCGACATACATCACAAAACTCCTGCTTGTGCGTGGTTGTGCAGAGCAGTGCCGTAGCCACCTGCAGCTGAGTGGGATTCCCCAGGAGCCACGCGAGCGCCAACCCCAACCCGAGCCGGGAGCCACCCACCTGAACGCCACCTCGGCAGACATCAGCTTCAGGCCTTCCTTCAGCAGCCGGACCTCTTCGCGCCGCTCGGCCGCAGCGGCAGGCCCCGCGCCAGCGCCTGGGCCCCAGTCCGACAGGTTTCCATCGCCAGCGCTTGCCGCACCCTTGGGCTTGCGCCGCTTGCCTGCAGGCACACGGTCAGCACAGCATCACGCTTTGCACACACTGACTCCCTCGCAGGACGCGTGGAGCACCCCCGGTTGTTCAAGCCTGTGGCTTTTCTGTGGCTGAGACCGTATACGCAGTACGTACTGCCGACTGCCCTGTTCCTACGCTTACGTATACACACATTTCATACGTCACAAGTCATGCAATGGGCAGTAACTGTGAGGCCAACAAGGGCCACATGCAGCACTACATGCACCTGAAAACGTGTCGACCGCGCCACCAAGCACGGACTTGCTGTAACACTGTCATTAACGTACCCGGGTGGCCCAATGCTGAGGGCCCCAGCCAGGATGGGTCTTTGAGGCTGAGGTTGTATGCGGCAAGTGCTTGGGCTCTTGCCAGCAGCGCTGCAGCCTCCTCCTCCCTGCCCAAGTCCAGCAGTGCATGGATGAGGTCCACAAAGCACCCTGCAGCAGCAGCAACAGCAGCCAGCAGCCGCAGTGGCAGCAGCAATGAGGCTGGCATGAGGTACGGCAGCACACAGCCTGTACCGCTGGCTACGTCCAGCACTGCTTTGACAACATCCAAAAGCAACCTGCAGCCAGCAGCAACACGAGCAGCTGCAGCAGTGCACCCAACACCTGCAGGCAGCCTGCATGCCTGCACATGACAAAGCGGCCCCTCACATGTTGTGCAGCTGCTCACTGCCAGCCTATGCAATGCAGCACCAAAGGTCCAGGGTAATGCCTGCTATCAAAGGCAACACATGCCTTTCTGCAAGCCCACAATTGTCTGAGAGCGACTGCCTAACAAGCATTCGAATCAAGCAAAGCAAATGCTAGTGGGTGCTCGCAAAGCACTCCACCAAAACAACAGACGGCATGCGCTTGAAGATTATTGCAATGACCGAGCGCTCACCATACAGCTGCTCATTCCTGAACAGGTTAGGCAGCCCCTCTTGGTCAGAGCTGGCAGCAGCAACCAGCGCAGCAAGCTCTGCAGGCAGATCGCCATCAGCGCCGCCAGCTGCTGCGTCATCGGCGTCTGGTTCGGCTTCCGTCTCTTCTGCACCCGACACAGCACCTGCACAGTGGTGTAAGGCAAACAACAGACAGGGGTTGGGTTGGGGCAGCATATTGACCGCACCAGGTAAGGCGTAGCATTGGCGCTCGCTGCTGCGCCGCCAACGTCCAGCTCAGCTTCGTTCCCTCGGCAATTTGACACAGCGCGCTGCAGCATATGCAGCAATGACAGCAGCAGCAGCACAAGGTGTCATGCAGGCACGCTTGCGGCCCACACGCTCTTCACGGGAAGCCGCAGCCTGCCACTCTTGCAGGCCTGCAACAATAGGCGTGCCGGCAGTGCCTGCGCATCGACGCCTGCGCGTGCGGGCCTCACCTGCCGCCCGTGCACGCCGCAGCAGCTGCTCTGCTGCGGTGTCTGCCTGGACAATGTGCGGCTTGCGCCTGTCCCGGCTGATGTAGCCCTTGAACACGCTGTCCACCTCGCCGCCGCCTGCAGGACATGTTGCGCACGCAGCACGCGCGCGATCCGTTGACGTGCAGCGACCACGGGTGTTGGAACCAGGTGCAGCCAGTTGGCGCCGCTGGCCCCGGCTTTCCGACATCAGAGACACACACACCGCGCGATGCGCGGCCGGCGGCTGTGTGGAACGGCATGAGGACCGTATGCATGTGCAACGTATGGCACAAGTGCCACAATGCAGCTGGAGTTCCACGCAGGCAAAGCTCCAAAAGTGTGCAAACCCATGCAGCGCACTTGCCATACACGTCGCTTGGCATTGGCGCAGCGGTCGAGACCCCCAGCAGTGCTTTTCAACAATTTATTGGTTACAGTAGGGAGTGCATTGGATTGCTTGGGTCAGACGACAACCTGGTTTGGACAATTACAGTCTCTCAACGGTTTGCCTCGCAGTAGCTCTGATGCCTCTGGCTGCGCTCACCCTCTCCCTTGCGCCCTCCCTTGCGCGCGTACATCTTTCGCCGCTTGAGTGCCTTCACCAGCTCCTTGGGCACTGCGCCACTGGAGGAAGCCTGCACGTGGATGAACACGTGCATATGGACTTCGACTACGGCGCAAAGGCTCATACCGTCTGCGATGGTGACTGGAACCACGTGTAATACCTCTCTCTCAAGGGCAGAAGATACAGCCGGCACTGCAGGTCACGAGGCCATCACCAGCAGGACACTTGCACACATACAAGGAGCCGACAGACCCCGGATTTACATGGTCAGGTGCAGGCTGTGCCTTACTGCGGACACATGCACGCAATGGCACCCTGCAGTGCATGGTGGAACTCCTGCGCCCCTCACCTTTGTTGCCGCTGCCAGGATGGCACCGTTGTTCTCCATCTGATCGAGCAGGTGGCTGATGTGGGGCGACAGGCTGTCCACAAACGCATGCGTGTGGCCCAGCTGCAGCTGCAGCGAGGCCTTTGCAAGGAACAGCTCCAGCTGCAGCGTTGCACGGCGGCAGCACAACCATGTACACACACGCACAAGCACACATGGCCTCAGTCATGCCATACTGCGCGATGAAACAGCCAGCATCAGTGCGCGGTGCTTGTTGCGTTCGATTGTCGGCAGTTCCCGTACATCATGTGGGCGCTGAGTTCAAGGTTGCATGTTCGACGTGTGTTTTGTTGCAGAGCTTGGGTTTGACTACCGCAGCAGCTCACCTGCTGCACCGGCCCCTCTGGCAGCGACAGCTGGTGTGCAGCAACAGCCGCGTCAAGGGCCGACATGACCGCCTCCGCTGCTGCAGTGTCTCCGCCGCCCACGTGCAGCGCTGCCAGTGCCAAGCTGCCCTCCATGTACCTGCACGCACCCAACGGCCGCGCAGCAAACACCAGTGGCAGATGCACACTGAAACTGCCCAGCAGCATCACATGCAGCAGGGCTGCACCAAGGTCCCAGCAAGCGCTTGCACTGAGGAACGTCCGGCAGCGGAACCCCTGCAGCCCCTTTCCTGCAGCCCCGCACACAAATCCATCACATGGCTTTGCAGGGGGCGAGCTCACCACGACGATGGAGCATGCTTCCTGCAAGACCGCTCCCAGCCAAGGCACACGCAGCTCCTTTTGACTGGAATGGATGCTGTGGGTGAGCTCACCGCAGGTCTTCCAGCCCCATCTCCTGCAAGCGGGCGATGTACATCGCAATGGCGTCCCGCCGCCGGCCCGCCTTGACGTAGCAGTCAGCCAGCATGCTCCACTGCTCAGGCAGCTCCAATACGCCAGGCGCATCTGCAGCAGCAGCAGCAGCAGCAGCAGCAGCAGCAGCAGCAGCAGCCTCGACAGCAGAAACTAGGCTCAGGCAGGTGAGCAGGCACACACCTGTGCACACTTGCACACCTGCACGTTCCTGGCAGAACCCGGCAGGCACACACAGGTGCGGGTGCGCACATCTTACAGAGGGGGCTGGTACCTGCAGCACGCACGGGCACATGCCCACGCACGGGCACATAGGCGCAACCGCCAACGTGCGCAGCACCACCAAGCACATGCATAGCACACGCACGTTTACGTGCGCTGGATTCGTCATGCATGTGCAAACCTCTCGCTGCTCCTGGATGCGTGTGTGCACCTATGCAAGTGTGCATGCCTATGCACGTATGCAAGTGTGCACCTATAAGTGTGTGCACCTATGCAAGTGTGCATGCCTCCACAAATGCCTGCCCGAACCTCCCCCTGCCCTTTGTTGCAGACGCAGGCTGATCGTGCGCGCGGCTTGTGCGGGCATTGCGTGCGCTGACTCACCCCGCAGCCGGTCCATGAACGGCAGCGCCAGGGCATGCAGGCCCACACGGCTGAGCTCCGTCACCGCCAGCATGTACAGATCCTGGCGGCGGCAGCAGCAGCAGCAGCAGCAGCAAGCACTATGTGATGCACTGCTGCATCAAGAACACGCGCCTGGTGACTCCCTCCACCTCATCCACGGCGAGATGCTGCAGGTGCCAGCCGCCCACGCGAGTGTGTGGGCTGCTCACTCATCACCCGACATGGTGTGCAGGGACTGGTAGCCCCAGGTGCAGTGCTGTGCCAGTGACTGCAGCAGCTGCTGATGCGCAGACATCTGAACTTATGCGCAGGGACCACACGAGCCTGAAGAAGCCGAGTGAGCATGCAGTGCTGCAGGAGGTGCAATGCATGCTCATTTGGGAGTGGCGCATACCATCCCAGGTGGTGACCGGGCCCACGTGTAACTCGCTACTCTCTCTCAAAAAGCAGGCGGTGCTGTGCACGTACCTGGTACGTCTCCCCCTGCTCGTCGACCACCGGGTGCGCCAGCAACTCGTACAAGTCGGCCTGCGCCGAGCCAGTGTCGCCCATGTGGGCACAGCAGGCGCCTGCACACGCCACACCCGGGGCGCCGCGCGGCAAGACAAACATGCACACAGGCGTGTGGGCAGCAGCGACCACGGCCAACGATGTCCGTTACGCTGTCCCCTTGCTGTGGCAGGCTGCAACGCAAGCGCGTGACATGGACCGGCGGACTGACGGCGGCGCTGCCACCGGCAGGAGCAACTGTCACAACGAATTGCCGCAGGACAGCATGGCACTACAACTCAAGCAACTAGGTAATTGAGACGAACCAGATGCAGCAAATCAACCGCAACAGCGTACCCCTCCTGACTTTGAGGTCGATCGGCAGCGCCTCGTCCCTGCACATGACCACCTCGCTGCGGTTCACCAGCTGGATCGCGTTGTTGTAGTGGCCCTGACAGCAGCAGAGGGACGGCAGCAGGGTGCAGTGCGGGGGGGTGGTTGACGGCTCAGTTATATGGGCCAGCGGGTGTGTATCCGAGTGACTGGATGAGCGAGCGAGTCGCTGGCTGATTGAGCAATTAGGTGGCCACGCGGATGAAGCGGTGCCCAGCATTGCAAGGCACTCAGCAGCAGGGCGGCCAGCAATTTTTGCAAGGCAAGCCTATGTCTGCCGCACAGGGCGAGTTCACATCCTGCAAAAGCAAGCAACCAGTACTAATCCTTGCATCACGTTCAACAGAACACAGGGACAAGACCCGACATGTTCCACACATCAAAGAGTGGGAGCCCCCGTTGAGAGCCAATGGAAGGCTAACAGGGGAGGGAACCAGATGAAGGAGTGTACCTTGATCAAACATCAAGGAGAGATGCACAAGAATGCAACACACATGCACTGCGGAGAACCACCAAGTATGCATGTGCATCAATTCAGTTAAAAAAATCACTGCTGTGCCAGCCTCGGCATGCACCAGCTCCTCACAACTTCTCTAAACAAAATTGTGTTGGCATACACTGCACAGCAGACTCACCATGGCCCCGCACATGCATGTGACCATGCCGCTGTGCGCCAGGCAAACCTCGGGGGATTGGGTTCGTCACCAGCTGCAAGCCTCCATCTCTGGGTGCTGCTGGACCTTGTGACAGTCAGCACAGGGCGACTCACCATGGCCACGCACATGCATGTGACCGTGTCGCTGTGTGTCAGGCGAACGCCGGTGCGGTGCATCGCCAGCTGCATGCCAGCATCTCTGGGTGCTGCTGGACCTGGTACAACATGGGTGAGCAACACAGGGCGACCCACCATGGCCATGTACAGGTCGGTGAGCATGTTGATGTGCGTCAGGTCGACGCTGGCGTAGTGCTGCGCCAGTTGCTCCTCCAGGATCTCTATGGCGCGCGCTGAGTGCCCGTAGTCGTGGTACAGCGTCACCAGCGCCTTCACCACCTGCAGCAGCGGAACGCCAGATGCCGCATCAGTCGCCTGATGCGAGGCTCACGCCACACGGTGTGTGATGCTGCCCGCTCCATCCCGCACGATCCTAGGCCGTGCAAACAAACGCATGCCCATACAAGGTTGACCAAGGACCCTACTTCCCATGCATGCTGCTTCCCGCGTATGCTCATCCCTGCCATCTCGCTTGGCCCTCCGGTGCTGCTGCGTCTGCTGTCACAAGCCAGCGGCTGGATCTGCGGTGCTGGCGGCTGCCGCACCTCTGGGTGTCCCGGGTGCCTGTCCAGCAGGTAGCTGTACTGCTGCTTGGCCTTCCAGGGCTCGTTGATCAGCGGGTACAGCCGCGCACGCGCGAAGCGCGCCTCAAAGTGCTCCTTGTCCTTCACAAGCACCTGCAGGAAGGGGCGGCGCGGCCGAAGTTGCGTGTGGTGTGTGCAATGCGCTGCGCCGTGTACGCCTCAGCGTGTTGTTCCTCGCTCATCAGGTGCTCACTCATCCCGCTGCAGTGCACACGCTGCAGCTCCCTGCACGCCGCAGTGAGTGAGGCCTGTGGTCATGCTGGCACGCACTGCCACAGCAGCAGGCGAGGGGCCGTCCACGCAGCACGCACCTTGTTGTAGCAGTAGATGGCTTGCCGGATGAAGCCGTTCTCCAGGGACATGTCTGCCAGCTTGTGCCACAGCGCCACGTCCTGCAAGACGGCAACAGCAGCCAGCCAGCAAACTGCACGCCGGGCAACATTCACTGGCGGCGCTGTCATCAGTGCACCGCCAGGGCACCAGCATCATGCGGATCAAGCTCAACCTGCAAGCACAGGAGTGGAAAACCTCTAGCAAGACCCCACCCACTCCCAGCAACTGTGCACATCTGATGCAGGAAACATTCCGGTCGGTCTTTTCCTGCCCAAGCTGAACACAGCAATCCACGCTGCGCTCCTCGGGCTTCTTTAATGTCATTTTGTGTCACTTTGTTGTCATTTTATGTTGGGCCAAGCGCAGGTTTTCAATCAGCTGTTGCTGTGCCAGCTGCGCTTGCCAACCTTGCCGCTCATGTGCGCTGCAATCATGTAGAAGTTGAGGGCCTGGCGCGGCTGGTCCATCACTTCGTGCAGCGCGCCCAGCGTGTGGTAGGGGTCGCTGAGGTTGGGCACCTGGCGGATCACCTCAAGCAGCAGGTCGACCGCCTGCTGGTACCTGCAGCGGCAACACAGGCTCCCGGTGTTGTTCTTTGCAGCGACCTTTCAAGCAGCCGCTGCCCATGTCGCTGCAGTGCGGTGGTTGCATGTGTCACTGCAACACCATGGCGGCCGCTGCGCCTGCAGATCAGCGCCTGCCCATGTCGCTGCAGCACACGCGAAGAGCACCCTGCAAACTCCGTGCCTCACTTGTTGCTGGCGTACAGCAGGTTTGCGTGCCCCACCATCCTGCTGATGTGCTCCGGCAGCTCCATCTGGCGGGGTCCTCGACGCACGCCGCCGCCACCCCGCTGCCTGCAGGGCACACACAGCATGCGGCGAGTGCGGGTGCCTGCAGATGCGAGCGCCATGCACCGGCACCACACCGCTCCATGGCAGCCAGCTGCGCCGATGCAGATGCGCGCAGATGTCGACGTCACGCACCGGCACCACACAGCTGCTCGGCAGCCACCTGCTCCAGCTGGCGGGCAACACAAGCAGTACACGGCACGGCAACCTGCTGCTGCCTACGCACCAGGGGGCTGCGCGCAGAGTGCAGCACACCCCACCAGCACAGCATGCGCCGCGCCACGCCACAGCAAGCTGCACAATTCAGGACAGCACCACGCGCATGCCAAAGCGCCGCACCCCACAGCACAACCAGTACAACACCGTGACTTGCCGCATGGTAGTAAGCAGGCGTCAGAGTGCTGGGATGTAACAGGATATCAACAGCACATGCTGGGTTCAACAGCGTTGCATGCTCACTGCTTCTTCTTGTTCAGCTTGCGCTTCGGTTCGCTGGTCGACGTCAGCTCCAGGGCTTCATCAGCATCCCTGCAGGAGCACAGCCAGCTGCTTCAGCACAGCTACTTCAGCCCGATTCCATGCACGCCAGCGCAGCACAGCACGACCAGTCGGAGATGCAGCACCTTGCTTCCACAACCTGCGCTGTGGCACTTCAGCTGCGGAAAGTAAACTCACACTGCTGCCAAGCATAACAACCTTTGCAAGCAGGTGGGCGCACGCATGCAGAGGCGTCTGTGTCCACCGCAGAGAGCCGACACTGCTGCCTGCCCATGCCAGACGAACAAGCCCTAGTCTTGTTCTGCTTTGTGTGTGGCAACAGCAGGCTTGCTAGCGGTCCACAGCTCCGCACGGCACTGCTATCTAGCGCTGGCTGGCAGCGCTGCTGCTGTGTATGCTTGCTCCAGCATGGCCGCTGCGCTGCTCAATACCGCGCACCAGTCGTCGTCACTGTCGGTGGCACCGCCCTGCCGTCGCCGCGCCCCCTGGAGTTCAAACCAGTAGGAAAAGATCAAATCGACGGCAGGATAACAGACAAACAACCTACGGCCTAACACAACAGATCTATCTCGCTGCGCCGTCGCCGCGACCGCTGGAGTTTAAGGCAGCAGCAAAGGCGGCAGCAGGATGAAACCAGAACCAACCTGCGACCTGCCACCACACAGATGCACCTCACTGTGCCGCCGCAGCCGACCAGGACGCAACTATGCACATGTAACAACAGTGCACCTGCTGCTGCAGCCAGAAAGTACGCTGCCGCGCAGCACGGCGTGGCCCAACTCTGCATGTGGTGGCCTGGGCGCTGATGTTGCAGCTGCCGCTGGCCATGCTGCTAAACTGCCATAATCCGCCAGGGACCTTCACGGCATGTCCTAGCCCTGGGCAACACTGCCGTCAGCGAGCACGCACCTTGGCGCCTTTCCTGCCGCCTTTGCTGCCGTCGCCTTGCTCTGGCTGCTGCTGGTGGCGCTGCTGCCGCAGGATCTGGTACGGCTGCAGCTGCTCCGGGTCATCGCCAGCCTGCGGCTGCGCCATGTTGGCCAGCAGCGAGTCCAGGTCCATGTTCTGCCCAAAGTAGTTCTCGTTGTCTGCGTCATCGCCCCCTGATGAGAAGCCTACAGGCAGTGTTGCATGCGGCAGGGCAGGTTGAGCACAGCTGGCGCACAAGCCACACCTGCAGCTCAGTGCTTGCAGGCAGGTGGGGAGGTATCCTTGCACCATGCGAGTTTAAAGGTTTAGGCCAGTGCTAACAGGCAGGCACAAGGGCATGCTGTCCCTGCAAGACGTGTGAGCGCTATGAACCAATGATACAGCAGACGGTGGTTGTTTGTAGGAACGCTGTTGTTGCAGGTCATTTGCCCTGCATTCATGCTTCAGGCGACACACAAGATTGGGCTCCCGCTGCATGCAGCATCACGCAGATTGGCCTTGCTAGCAGGATGCTGTTACACTTCTACAACATACGGCTGATTGTAACAGAATGTTGTGTAAGCAGCCAACTGCACATCACTGCTCTACACATTGGATGGTCTTTGAGAGCTGCACCTCTTGTACACAGCGCAGTGCAAGCGCAGGCAGATGCCCGAACACGGCTGTGTGCTGAAACGCAGTTCTGCATTTGTAGTTTCAAATACGCTGTGCTGTAGACTTCACAAGGCAAATGGCTGCAACTGCACGTCACTGCTGCACTGATGCTGACGATGTACTGCATAAAGTTGACCCTTCACGCGACGCCTCAAACTTCAATTGCTGCATGTACCTGTGGTGTAACCCTCATCCTCAGGGTCCAGTTCTTCATCTTCTGCAACGTAGTCTTCGTCGAACGGATCACTGTCTTGTGACATGCTGCTGCTGCTGCTACTTGCTGCTGCTGCTACTGCTGCTGCTGCTGCTTGGTTGTCCGCGTGTGCTGCCTGAGTGTTACTTCAGACAAAGTTGCCGGCAACGTAAGAGAAAGCGCAGCTTGACACCAGCAGCTGGTGTGCGATGTCAGCAGGACGGCAGCTGCAAGCGTGACAAGGCAGACGGGAGGGTAAGCACTTCACTGTGATTGCTGCAAAGACAACACCAAGGTGTGAAGGAACATGACGCCTGCGCTTCGATCAAGATGTGCTACGCTGCCTTGTTCCCGAGCAGGAAAAGGGTGGGTTTAAATTTGACAACAATGACAGGCAGTAGTGATGAGAGCCTGGTGGTGCATGTGCAGCACCAATTAAAGCTAGAATGAAAGTTCCATATATCGGACACGATAGTGAAGAATTACGTTTCCGCTCTCTGTGCACAAAGACATCTTTTTATAATGAGCATAGTTCATGGTCTGAACTTCATACTGTGTACTGTGACCGTCACATGCGGCATGCTTTTTGCAGGCCAACTTTGGAAGGAGTAATCTAACAGGTTTGAATCATTTGGCTTGATTGCATGCGAGGTAGAGGAATGTTTGAGGCAGTGCATGTGCAATTAGTGCACCTGCAGCAATGCAGTCACTGCATGGCAACATGTCAGTTGCCTGCTAGCTACTATAGTAGAATCCGGGCTGATCTACTGCAGGCCTTGTTCAGCACTAGTGCTATCAGTACTGAACTTCGATGCATAATATGGTGAGCTGCCATGGAGCACATCATGATGCTCATGCTGTGGAGCTGCACGTGGGGCATCATCATGATGCAGGCGGCCTGAGGCAGGCGGCACTCTGAATGCTTTTTTGGAAGGTGCAGATCTACACCTTGAAGCCTTCATAGTACTGCTTGCATATGTCTCGACCCACTGCCCAAGGTCATTGTTTTCACAAACACTTGGTTCTGCATGCTGCTGCAGTGCAGTGAAGCTGTCAGATACAAGGGACGGCAAGCAGCATTTGGTCGTCCTGCTTTTCTTGCCGATGGGTTTCAAGTGGCCAAGCACACTCGGGTTTATGCCAAACCAACAAATACTTGGTTCTGCACTGCATATGCCTGCCAGCTGGTCGATGCACTGATCGCAGACAACACCTTGCCTGGCCGGCAGTACAAAACGATGCAGCAGTACAATACTATGTGGAAAGTCGCACGAGTTTGTCACGTCCAATGTACAGCGGACTGACGCAATGCCGGCAATGCGGTGCGATCGTATATCCATTTGGCCAATGGTGTGCTTGCAAGCCAACTGGCATGCATGCCCATGAGGATACGGAATTTGCATACCCATGAGGCTGCTGGCGTCAATGCACACCAGATGCGTTGTGATGAGGAACTGCAGGGTGAGGTAAGGATGACCACGCACACTGATTGCCGTGTTCTTGTACATACTGCACATCTGAATGCCCATCTACTGAAAGATGCAGCAGGTGTGTGGGTCAGCAAACCCCTAGCACTATGCCTTCATCACACAGCAATATATGGCTGCATTGGCTGACTGGAAGCTAAGCCGCACAGCTGCGTGGCTGACAGTACACACGGCACCCATCAGAAACAAGCCCGCCAAAGGCGCCCAACGATGCAGCAGTGCTATCAATAAACTGTCGGAATCATTGTCACCCCACACGTTCCACGCTTGATGCAGAGTTGGCCGGTGGTCCTGACAGCAGTGCATGTGTCACGCCAAGTGCGTTGGCTGCTGTCAGCGGCAGGCATTTCTGCTGGCCTCCTTCTCCCAGTGTCACAGGGCACACTGGTGCACTCCAAACTATAAGCCAGCCACAGCAGCAACCAGGTGGTAACCGTGCTGCTAACGGCCAGGTCGTCAATCCCTGAACACGACCTTATGTGCAAGCTGCCCCCTGCTGGCTCTGTAGGCCTGTGCCACTTCAGGCTCCACCACTCCCAGCACTAAGAATCCCCAGCACCTGCAGCAGGATAGAGAGGGCAATGGCTGTATTGAACATGGAACACTTGCAACAGAGAGTGGTGCTAATATGTAGTACATGCACTGGCAGACAACACCTTCAAACGTTGTAGGCATGTCTCCACGATAGTGTTTGACATGCAGCCTACTGGGTCCTGGCTACGTCCGTGCTGAGCACTGCTTGTTCCTACGTCAACCTTCCCTGCGCTCTGCCGCCCTCAGTGCGGGCGCAGCGGCACCCACAAAGGCCTTGCAGAGAATCATGTCACGCTGCTGCCCACACCACAATGCAGAGTCGACAGCAGGTCACAACGCAAATCAAATACCAGGCTGTTGCGTTGTGCACTTGAAGAAGCTACGTGCCTAAGCATTATGCACGAAGCAACCGTCAGCCATTGTAACGCAGGACCTAGCAACAGCACACACGGGCTTACCTGTCTCCCTTGGAGCTGTCCAGGCCCAGGAACTGCAGCATCTGCGAGCTGTCCCTCGCCTCACCATGCCAGCTGCTCCAGTACGCAGCCACCCCCAGGCTGGCTGCCATCAGGTGCATGTTCTGCACCGCGCAGGCACAGGCAGCCAACTCCTCCCACAGAGGCATCAGCTTGTTTGGGTGCGGCTGACGCGCCATGCAGATGGCGATCATGTGGGAGGGGGTGCTCCAGCGGTGCCGGCGATCGTGCTGCAGCTGGTCAAGTGTGTCCTGCAAGCAGCAGAAGGATGAGGCATACGCAGCAGCAACGGAGGGAGCAGCAGCAGCAGCAGCTCAGTCAGCACTCGCTTAGAGGGGCTGCGTGTGCGCAACAGCTTTTCAGGTGCAGGATGGTTCGTATTGGAATTCAACCTTGGAAAAGTTGTGCAGTGTAGCCAAGCAGCGGCTGTCACCAGCAGCAGGGAGCACAGAAAATTACGGGGTGAAAGCCGTGGCAGGCAAGGAGCACATGTAGACATGCCATGTGCAGTGCAGCGTGTCACCGTGTGTCTTGATTGCATGGTTACAACTCATCAGCCGCGCCGCACAAGGTGCTCTGGAACCCGCACGTCTGCCCCTCAACCTGCTCAATGAAAACCGCATGCAGGACAGCCATCGCGACCTGGGCCTGCTCACCTCCATCTGTGCTGGGTTTCCTGCAAGCACCATGCGGTACACATCTTCTGTCACATCCTGCATCGCCTGCATGCCCTGCCTGCCTAGGACAACAAACCTCCAGGGCTCCGTTTTTTCCGTGTGTTGGAGCCCAGTTTGCTGCCTCAAGCATTTCTGTGATCGCCTGGGTGCTGACAGTGGCGCCTGTCATATGCTTCGGGAAGATGGAGCGGCGGGTTTTGATGAGTCGGGCAAGCTGTTCAGGGGTGGGTAGGCCTGCAGTAATGTTGGTAGAGCTGACGCATGTTGACTGAAGGTGCTTTGGTATTGTGACAGGTGCTGCTGCTGCTGGTGCTGCTGCTGCGGGTACAATCTGGCAGTTATGTGC
This sequence comes from Scenedesmus sp. NREL 46B-D3, assembly GCA_014080715.1. Taxonomy (NCBI): domain Eukaryota; kingdom Viridiplantae; phylum Chlorophyta; class Chlorophyceae; order Sphaeropleales; family Scenedesmaceae; genus Scenedesmus; species Scenedesmus sp. NREL 46B-D3. The sequence goes on from JACERP010000584.1 coordinate 47,512, forward strand.
TGGTTTCTGCCACGAGGACTTCGACTTAATTTGAGCAGAGCACACCCTGCAGGCCGAAACAGCTGATGTTCGCATAGCCGAAATAAAGGATGCAGTTGTCTTTTGCCAATTGTGACCGCGGGAAGAGTGCCGCTGCTGCAGCAGCGCCACTGCAATGTACGTGAAGCATGCTTGCAGGGAGACTAGCAGCAGCACAGGGATGCTCCACCCCAATGGTAGCATCGTAGGAACATTGTAAGTCATAATAGTGCTTATTGAAGACAATGATTCAAGGAGTTCTCCAAGGCGAACTCAAACTGTACATGTGCACTACTCCATTCACGTGCTTCTGCAGATTGGCTGCGGCTTTCACAGCAGCGTTAGACACGGTCCTTAGTTTATTGATGCACATGCGAAAAGCACGTGCCGTTTTGAACAGCTATTTTATGTCGCGTGTACGCTCGTAGTCCTGCAGGCGGGCAGGACGCCGCAGGACACGAAGGTACAGCAGTTTTGTCATGGCCCCACACGCTTATCACAATCACACACAGGTCCTACAAAGCAGCAGCTGCTACTACTTATGAATCTGTGTTGCCAATCGCGGACACGAACAGTCACACACACGCTCTTCCACCCCTGTACGCCTGCGATCACCCAGCAAGCATGGCCAGCAGCGACAAGACGCCTGTGTCCATTATCACTGGCTTTCTTGGCTCAGGTACAGGAAGAAGCTGTAGATATGCGCACTTTGTGACTAGATTTGCCCAAAATATGATCAGGTGCATATCAGACTGTCCTGCCTCACACTTCAGGTGGCCCTCCTGCTGTCCCTCAGGCAGCTGGCACCATGTGCAGGATTGATGTGACATGGCTGCCGTTCCTTGTTATTGCAGGGAAAACCACCCTGGTCAACTACATTCTCACTGAAAACCATGGCAAGAAGATAGCGGTGGTGGAGAACGAGTTCGGTATGGACCCGCTGCCACAGCTCGTCTGCATGCCTTGGTATGGTGTCCAATGTGCAGGGCGGTGGTAGCAGCACTATATGCTGTGTGTCACGCTCAGCACTTAAAACACGCTGCAGCATATGCTTTGCATGATACGGCAGCCCTTGCAGTACCATAGAGCTATGCTGGCTTTGCTGCAATTGTCTCATTTCGTCCTGCCGTGTATTTTGTAGGTGAGGTGGGCATCGACGATGCCCTGGTGTTACAGGCACAGGAAGAAATTTTTGAGATGAACAATGGCTGCGTCTGCTGCTCAGGTGCGCCAGCCATCACAGCAATGCAACTATTCTGGTAGTGTTGTACCAGAGGTATTAAGACAGCCCAGGCTCCCACGTTTGATGTGCTGACCAGCAGACTTGCAAGATGGACTGGCACTGCATCTGCTGCTGCAGTGGTTGTAAGTTTTTGCCAGGCAAGCCTGTTGTCACCAACTGAACCCAGCTAGCAGGTGGCTGTCACAGCAGATGGCTTCAATTGATGGCATTGTGCCTTGATGTGACATGTCACAGCATGCATGCAAGGCAAAGCAGCGCCCACAGCCCACCACCCACCTTGTTGTGCAGTGCAGCATCTGGTGCACTGCGCTCAGCTTGTCTAGCATGTGTTACATCGCTGCTGCGCAGCACAATGTGGTACGAAGCAACCCAGTGCTCATGCTCAGCACAACGTCAGTTGCGATGCAACAAGCTGCTGTCTGGTGTTGATATGTGTGTATGCGCTGCAGTGCGCGGGGACCTCATCCGCATTCTTAACAAGCTGGCGAAGCGCCGCAACAAGTTTGACCACATCCTCATTGAGACTACAGGCAAGCCTGCTGCATACAGCACATGTGCTGTGGCTGAAGACATCAAGTGGTAGTTGCGAGAACAGCAGAATGTC
>JACERP010000585.1:0-49360 GCA_014080715.1 Scenedesmus sp. NREL 46B-D3
CCCTGTGTGTAAGTACTGAGTGCTTCACGCATGGGTGGGGGAGAGGGACCCTCCATTTTTCTCAACGGCACCCCCTGAGTACTTGCTTGACTGGTGCACTTGCAAGACGCCAACGCGGACGTTGCCACTTAGGTGGGGAGAGTTGTCACGTCGTGAACGTGAACATCCGTTGATAGAACGACGTGTACTGTGTACAGGGACTTTGATCCAAGTGAACGGGCCAAGGGTCAACATACCCAAGGCATCGCTGTGTGATGACAGGTCATGGCGACCTTAGCACATCCTTGGTACGTCGGCAGCCTACATAGGGAGGTACCCTGTAGGTCCAAGTCCATTCTTCTTCGTAGCAGTCACTGTCCAGGACGGTGACACTACAGCAACATTGTCAATATGTGTGCGTGATGTGCCGAGCAACTTCTCATACCGTACACTGTACTCCCAACTCGCTCTAGCGTTGTGTGCAATCTCACTGATCTTTTCATCACGCAGACGTAGCAAGCTGTGCTGACATGAGCAGTTGTGAAAGATGTGTTCCTAACATGAGCATGTCATGACAAGACCAGTGATACACAGAGGTTTGGAAGTTGAGACCCACTTGGGTGAATAGTTGTATGTCCAGATACGTCAACCGGGACCCTCTGTCCTGGCAGCATCAGACGACATGTCTTGCAGCGTGGTGTTGACACTGAACTTTGCACGTTAAGTCCATTGCACGATCACATTGGTGTTGACACTGAACTTTGCACTTACTTTCGTGACGAGTAAGTCCGCGCTTGGCATTAGGTGAGCAGCAGCGTGCTGTTTTGAAGCAATTTAAGCTTCCCACCTGAGATAAAATTGTTCAGTGTGATTGTTGCGCAGGCCAACAGCAAGGAGTCATGTGAGTGTGTAGCGCACAAGGGTGCATGACAGCCCACGCACAGCATACGAGCGCGATGGCTGGGGCCCTTGGTTGTGCAACAAGCCGCAATACGCTGACAGGCAGCTAGCCCGTCAGCATCTGCAAGCCTTGCTAGCTCTGGTTCCTCAAGTGTGGGTTACAGCTGCGCGTGCTCACCTAGCAACAGCTTATGTGACATATGCTGCTGGTGACAGCGTAGCACAACATTCTATGGTCACCCAGCAGTTACAAATCTTGGCGGGGGCCGTTGGTGGGGACCCTTTGCGGGGGTTTCTTGGATCCAGCAATGCTTGAGGCGCGCAAATGCGCAATAACCTCCAGCCCAGTCATGGCATGAACCCGGGGCCACGTCATCCCCGCCTTTCCTGCAAACATACTGTTTTGGTCACTGCCACAACTGGTTTGCGACCTACAAGCTAAGCATAGTACAACACCATGGTGAGCAGGCAGGTTTCATGATCATGATTTTGGACCATCACGGCGCTTGATGCGGCGCTGTTACGTAGCGTGGTGCATGGCTTGGGCGTCAGCAATCACATGTAATACGCAGCACATGTGGTGGTGTATATTGGTGTAACAGTAACAGCCGTGTGGTGCAGCACTTTGGGGCAAGCCCACCACCCCCATAGTACACTGCAGTTGTGCACGTGCCAGTACGCGGCGGGTGGCCGCTTGATCCTGTCTACTCAACATGTAGCTAACTATGCTGTGGCTTGAATGGGTAATATGATGATGATGATGATGTAGCTAACTATGCAGCCACATAAGTTGCAGTGAGCGTGTTGCACGCGGCTGGCATGTTCCGCGTTGTCTGGTGGGTGTCAGTATTTATTTTCTGCAACAGGCACCAAGCGCCCCTGCCTAAGGCCTTGCGTTACTCAGCACCACTAGTGCGCTGCACCGTGCAACAAACATAACTGCTGGTCTAAACAGGTGGTAACCAGCGCTGGTTATAAGCACAATAATTACGTAATTACTACTAGTATTACTGCTAGTGTACGTGTAACCTATCCAAGACGCTTGAAGCGATCTGAATCCGGAGTCTGCAGATAGCCTCAGCATTAATACTACCCAGGCCTTACATCCTAACCCTAAACCTTTACATCATGTGCTGCACACTCAGGCTTTTGCATGCAGCACATGATTGACTCTGCGCCTGGAAGCATGCACGGACTTTCACGCCATATGGCGTTTGGCATGCCGAAAGCGACCGGCGGTAACCAGTGCTGCTTGGCTAATAGTCTGTCCGAAGTGTATTGTGACACAACTTGCTGCACACTCAGGCCTTTTCATGCAGCTATACACATGTCTGCACCCTGCGCCTGGTAGCTGCACCGACTTTCGTGGCGATTGGCATGCAGAAAAGTGACCGGCGGTGACCAGCGTTGCTAGGCTTGTCGCGCCTCTGATAATGTTTTGTGGTTCTGGACCGTGTGCTGTACATCCAGGCTCTTGAATGCAGTATACACACGTCGCACCCTGCGCCTGGAAGCTGCACGGACTTTCGTGGCAAGTGGCATGCCGATTGTGACCGGCAGTGACCAGCACTGCTTGGCTTGTAGCCTATCAAAGAGCCTCGTAGCCTACTACCTTTGCAACACACCCCAGGATGCTGCGCGTACCATGCAACTCTCCAATGTCTCACAGCAACCACGCCGATCATAGTTCCACCCCTCCTCAAGGCAACTGGCGAGCCATTTAAACACCGCACAAAAATCGCCATGTGCTGCTTTAGAGGTGACATGCCGGGGCTGGTGGCAACGATCACCCTCACCCACCCCCTTGTAAGCAGCGCCGCACTGTGTGTCACACACGAGTGTGCAGGAGTCACACAGCTGCAGGAGTCCTGCGACAGCTGCACGTAACAGCGTGTGCACACCATGTAGTGCCATCCGCACAGCAGCACGCCCACATCTTGCTGCGAAAGGACACAGCACTGCATGCATGCAAAGGCGTGCCCCACAGCTTGTTGTGAGTAGCAACTCGCAAACCGCTGCCTGGGAAGCTGCCAGAACAGCAAGGTGCACTGCAGGCGTGCGTTGGCATTGTCCAGGCATACAAAGGGGCATGGATCCTGCGCTTTATGGTGCAAGGCAACCCAGCACACAATAATCTGCGCAGTGGTGCGCCGTGCACAAGTGGCCAGCAGCCGCAGCTCGTCAACTGCTGCCAGCAGAGCAGTGCACATTCTTGAAGCACAACGAACACGCAGCACGAGACATGCACAGCTGCAGTCTCCAACAAGCAGCCAGGTGACAAGACCATTCAGTTCTGGAGATCAGTGAACATGCACAGTTGCCAATGCCAGCAAGTAGGCGGCAATTAGAAGGACGTTGCCACCAGTGCTGTAAACATGCCCTTGCACCACACCATTGACCCCATGGCAGCACAAGTCAACGCCATGCAGACAGCCGTCATTGCAAAGCCTTCAGTTTGACCGCAACACTTCAAGCTCCAGGAAGCGTCAAGCTGCGGCGCCAGAGCTATACAAGCCAGGGTCCTGTGACACAGCACATGTGCACTGTACAGTACGTACTGTACAGTGCAACATGTATACATGTTGCATATGTGCACACCCAAAAGAACACCTGCACATCCACACGCACACTCACAGGCCTTTAGCGCTGATGCGGCTGAGTGCAGCAAGACAGCACTGCAGACCTGCACCCTGCGCCACACTCGCTGAGCCAGCAAATTGAAAAGTTTTGAAGGTATGTCTCACCATGACTCACCACCAGCCGCAGAAGCTGCTCAGCAGGTTGCTAGGAGAGCGAGCGCCAGAGAGCGAGAGAGAGCCTGCACATGGCTGCAGCACTGCCGCTGCAGTGCACCCCTGGTGTCCAGTTGCTGCTGGCATCGCTGACATCACCCTCATTGCCACAACAAAGCACGACAACAGCTCAGGCAGCCTGCCTTGCAGGTGGTGCAGCTGGTACACGCTGTTGCAACATGATGCACCCAACAGCCCTAGCTGAGGTGCACGACAATGTGCTTGGCAATCGCCTTGCTGCACTTGGGGCAGCCACTGCCAGGCTGCCCTTTGAGCTTCTCGGAGCAGCCCCTGCACACCGCCATGTGCTTGCACGGCATCAGCAGCACGCAGGCAGGCACGCCAGAGCACATCAGGCACTCGTTCTTCAGCGGCGCTGCCTGCTGCTCTGGCTTGCTGCCCTTCTGCTGCTGCTGCTGCTGCTGCAGCGGCGGCGGCGGCTGGTCCAGCTGCCTTGACAAGGCTGCCGGTGCTGGTACAGCAGGCAGAGATACTGCTTCTGATTGAGTGTGTGCAGCCCAGGCAGCAGCAGCAGCAGCAGCACCATCAGCAGCAGCAGCAGCAGCACTGTTAGAGCTGCCTGCACCAGCTGCAGCTGCGGCGGACTGTTTCTTGGCTGCCCTTGCTGCCGCACGCTCTACTTTGGCTGCTGCCTTGGCCTCTGTTGGTGTCAGCTGTGCGTCCGCTGCTGCTGCTGCTGTTGCTGCTGCCAGTCTTTCAACAGCCTGCTGCTGCTGCTGCTGCTGCGGTTCAACAGCAAGCACCCTCAGCCCAGGCTGCAACCAAGGAGGCAGCACAGCTCTGTGTGGCAGTGACGGCGCCCTACACCAGCTGCTGCTGCTGCAGCCTCGTTGTGCTGCTGCGGCTGCTGCTGCTGCTGCTTGCGACGGCTGCTGTGCACTGCTTGCTCCAAAAGGCACCGGCGATGCGCCGCCAGATCCAGCGTCCCGCAAAGTGTTGGATCCAACCGATGGCTGTGTGCTAGATGGCGCTGCTGGTGTTGGCGCTGCTGGTGTTGGTGTTGTCGGCGTCAAGGGTGCAGCGGCTTCTGCTGCTGCTGCATCCCCTGCCGCAACCATCAGCTGCTGATGTGGCGCTCTCATCCCGCTTGCCGCATCATCAGCTGCCGCTGCACCTAGCACTGCTGTTGGCATGAAGACTGGCGCAGCGATGCGCAGCCTGGAAGCCCTCACCTTGGAGTCTGCTGCTATTGCTGCTGCTGCTGCTGCTGCTGCTGCTGCTGCTGCGGAAGATACCCTGTTGCTGATGCTTGCAGTGCTGCTGCTGCAGGCAGAAGAAGCACCAATATCTTGCTGCTGCGCTGCTTGCTGCTCCCGTTTCTGGTGCTGCTGTTGCTGCTGCTGCTGCTGCTGCTGCTGCTGCTGCTGCTGCTGTGACGCTACTGCTGCTGTCTCAGCTGCCGGCTTGAACCAATCATCCGGCAGCAGCTGCTGCAACCGCTGAACAAGCTCTACCCTGCTATTGCTGCTGCTGCTGCTGTTGGTGCTGCTGCTGCTGCTGCGCTCAAAAGTCGCCACCATGACCCAAGCGGCCAACAGCTTCTGCAGAGTCGTCCAGCTGGGCAGCTGCCTGTCGCTGCCCTCGGTTGCTGCTGCTGCTGTGGGGGCTGCTTGACTGCCCAATGAAGTTCTGCCTGGACGCACTGGGAGTTCCAGCGTGAAGAACCCAGATTCCAGCCAGATGACGAGATCTTCCTTGCCAAACGGCCCCTGCACTACACCCTCAGGGTCCCTGTACATCCAGGCATCACACGACAGCAGCTCCAGCACAGCAGGATAGCCCGCAAGCAGCTGAGCAACAGCAGCAGGAGCTGGTGCAGCTGGTGCTGCACTGCCTGCTGCTGCTTCTGCTGCTGCTGCTGCCTCCTGCGGTGCTGCGCTGCTGCTGCTTGGTGCGCCAGGTGTGTCTGGTGCTGAAGCACCTCTCTCTGGCTGCACAGCTGCAGCTGCCGGAGGAGATGCAGAACCTGCACAATGTGCTTGCTGCTGCTGTGCTGTGCTAGCCGCTGCCGCTGCCGCTGGTGTTGCTGCTGCAGGTGCCGTGTGCGCAGCAGCAGCTGCTGCAATACCTGCAGCTGCTGCTGTCTCTGCTGCTGCTGCTGCCGCTGCTTCGGCCTCTGCTGCTGCTGCTACCGCTGCTTCGGCCTCTGCTGCTGCTGCTGCTGCTGCCACTGCTTCGGCCTCTGCTGCTGCTGCTGCTGCCACTGCTTCGGCCTCTGCTGCTCTCTTCGCCATGCGTCTCTCATCTTTTCGCTGCTTCTTCAGCGCCTTTGCATCCACCAAGCGCTGCTGCTGCTGCTGCTGCTGCTGCTGCTTGCTGCTGCCAGGTGACGCCTTGTCCTTTCGGTGCTTCTTGGACACAGCAGTCTCCCACTCACCGGCACCATCCTGACCGTCATCTGCTGCTTCTTCAGCTGCGTCTGCACCATGTATCAGCAGAGCAGCCTGCTGCTGTGCGTGCAGCTGGGCCTGCTGCTGCTGCTGCTGCTGCTGGCGACTGTCGTCAGGTTCAAAATCCTCCCAATCATCCGGCACTGCCTCTGCTTGCGCGGCAGATGCAGCAGCAACACCTGTGGCACTGCTTGCATCTGCCCCTGCACTGCTCCCCTCAGCTGTTGCGACTGCTTGCTGCTGCTGCTGCTGCTGTTGCTGCTGCTCGGTGCTGCTTACCACGGCTACGTTTGACTTGCCAGGGCTGCTGCTCTGTGTCCGCAAGTTGCCGCTGCTTACCTGCTCGCCCCTGCTACCTGATTTGTCGGCCTGCTGTTTGCGGCTGTTGCTGCTGCTCATGCTCATGCTGTGGCTGGCATCCTGCCTGCTGAGACTGCCGCTGGAGCTTGTGTCTTGCCGCGCTCCATCTGCAGCTGTGCTGCTGCTGTCCTCTGCGATGCTGCTGACGCCACCCTTGGCATCAGCTGCAGCAATGCCATCAGCCTCCAGCTTTGCTGCCTGCTTCTTCTTGCTGCTCTTCTTGCTGGCCTTGCTGCTGCTGCTGCTGTCCATCTCTAGCAGGTCCTGCAGTATGTTGTCTATGTCGTCGTGCAGCGCTGCTGCGTTGCTGCCGCCTGCACCGTCTGCTGCTGTGGACACTGCTAAAGAGCCCTTGCGGCTCATGCTGCTGCTGCTGCTGCTGTTGCCAGGTGCTGCGCTGCTGCTGCGGTGCCGCTTCTCAGCAGCTTTTAGCACCACGTTCACGTAGCTTTGCTGCAGGCATGCAAAAAAGCGGCAGACACACACGCGCACTTGCCAGTCAACAAACAGGCCGTACAGTTCAGACCGACCACCAGTGTTCTGTCGCAGCCAGACAAGCGGTACGCAGCGCCGCCATCCATGCGATGGATGTGATGCCATGCGGACGGACTGAAGGGCTTCATCAACCTACCTACGGATGCCTCAAACGGCGTCACCCGCCGACACAGTGGACTGGTCACAGTCAGTCCCCAGGCCCACAATGCCCCTTCCAACACGCAGGAGGATCGGCAGTCGGCAGCGCACCGCTGTATGACAGCCAGGCACGGCCCCCAATGAAACAATCTGGTGTAACCAGTGTCGCGAGACGCCTCACCTTGAGGTTGCGCTTCTTGCAGGCCTTGCTGCTGACCAGCAGCGTCACCACATCGCCGCCGGCTGCCTTGGCCCCGCGCCCGGTGGGCCAGGCAGCGCCCCGCTCAACCAGCTTCACGCACGCCTCCAGCTGCCCGTAGTTGGCGGCGACCTGCAGGGGCAGCGTGTACCAAAGCGCGGAAGCAGTGGTCAATGCTGTTGATGTTGTGCAGCACCTCTTGTTTTTGGACACGTCACACTGGGCCGCAACTGACAAGAATGATTGGCCTTGGCCTGCGATGATAGCCGATCTGCAGGCTTGGCAGTCGCATCTGCGCGGTCTGTGAACAAAATCATGCGCAAGTACGCAGCGCTCCCAGAGTGACTTGAAGACACGCCATACATGCTGAGGCACGTGACATGCACCAGCTATGCCGCGCTGTGCTTCGCTGAACGGTGCTGTGCTTCACTGCGCTGCGACTTTCCTCCCGCCGCGCTGCCTGCGCTGCTGTGCGCTGCTGCGCAACCACCGAACAATGCGACGCAGCGTGGCCGCCAGGTGCAAAACAGAGATAATGCATCAGCCCTAAAACCCCCCACCTGCACTGGCGTCATGTCGTAGCTGTCCACCGGCTCCAGCGCAGCCCCAGCAGCTGCAGGCATAACGGCAGGCGGCGGTTGCAGGTGCGGGTCGGCAGTCAGCACCATATGAGCATACCAACAGACGTTTGGGTCTGTACTGCTCAAGTCTCCTGCACCATTGCAGTTTCCGTGCAACTTGGCCAAATGTGGGCAGTGCTGCACGCTGCTACCATGCTGCATCATACAAACATCGTGAGGATTGTGCAGCATGGATCCACAGCAGTCATCTACTTGGAAGGTCTGGCGGGCATGCAGCCGTGGCAGAGCTGCAGGCAGCTCGCTCGTCATCAACATGTGTCGCGGCGCCACGCACTTCCTACTGACAAACGTACGGCCATGCGCGTCTGCTGAAGCCCGAAAGCCCCTGCCTTTCAGTTCCTTGGGAAGCGTGTCTCACCGATGAGGCTGTCTATGATGTCCAGGTGTCCGCCCATCGCGCCGTAGTGCAGCGGTGTCATGGCGGTGGCCTTGTCCGGCAGGTCCACGTCAGCGCCAGCAGCCACCAGCGCACGCGCCACCTGCGGAAACCACACGCAGCACGCGCAAAGCACACGCTTGTGCAATGGATCCCAGCTGGTGCCGTTCCAGCGTGAGGATGTCCACTGCCACAGCGGCCAGCTGAAACGTTATCGTCGTCTTGCTGAGTCATACAACAGCAAAAAAACACCCTTGGACTTGCACATGCACCCATGCTGTGTCTCTGCATCAGAGCCGCCACTCAGGTGCTGTACAGCCGAGGCCTCGCACGCCCCGCAGCGCACCTTGGTGTTGCCCCTGCTGCTCGCGAGCACGAGCGGCGGGCAGCCGGCGCCCTTCACGCCGTTGTAGGCGTTCAGCGGGCAGCCAGCGGCGGCAACCTGCGGCGAAAACAGCAGGGGCAACAGTCAGTCTACTTGACACATGCACGCCACACACGCTCGGGCAGACACAACACTGACACTGCATGGGCCGTGCATGTCCCATCTCTCCCAGCATTTCTGTCCTATAGATGCTGCCGCATCTGCCATCAACTCGCCGTCAAGGTATGCTGAACTGGGTCGGGTAACACCGCACTGCAACAACAGAACATCCCAAGCCAATTATAACACGGTATCCACCCGCACCTGCTTCACGCCACGCCTTCAAGCCCCTTTGGACGTCACACTACGACAAAGTGTGTGAACTGCTCTGAAACATTGCAACCACGCAGCAGAACCAGCTCAGCCTGCAATCCCCCACCTGCTTCACCAGCGCCTCCGTCCAGTTGTTATTTGTTGCAGCGTAGTGCAGCTCCACATCGTCCGTGGCAGATGCGGCAGTGCCAGGCCTGGCTCCAGCATCCAGCAGCAGCGGCATTATCTCAAGCTGCTTGGAGAATGAAGCCTGAACGATGGCGGCAAGACGTTTGGGCCAGGCGGTAACGGACAATGTAACAATGGGTCCGACCGGCTTGTGAACGGTTGTGATAATTCTGCAGTAGCATAACCATGATTGGTAGTTAGGCTGGGCTTGAAGACGAGCTGCGCACCACCTTGTAGGATGCACGTTGATGCCGCCAGCACGCTGCCAAACAGCATGGCTGTTGCAAGAAACATAATCAACATGCACAGATGCCAAGATCTGACTGCACGGCCACCTCAGCTAGCAACAAAAGCACCCTCACCTGCAGGAGCGGCGTGTAGCCATGGCAGCAGCGCAGGTTGGGGTCCGCATTTGCAGCCAGCAGCAGCTCAACAACCTGCTTGCGGCCACACGCAATGGCCCTATGCAGCGGCAGCGTCTCTGCCTTGAGGAGAGCAGTCTGCTCCTCTACAAGTCTGAAAGAGCTCTTGCTCCTGCTGCTTGCCGCGCTGCTGCTGTCATTGACACTGCTGACGTTGCTGTTCGCTGCAAATGCTGCTGCAGCTGCATTGCTGCTGCTGTTGTTGACACTGCTGCCATTGCTGTCCGCTGCAGATGCTGCTGCAGCACCGTTGCTGCTGCAGTCCGCTGCAGCTGTGCCGTTGCTGCCACCTGCAGACTCCTCACCAGCCTTGCTGCCGTTGCTGCTGCCCTTCCCTTCACTGCCGCTGCCTGTCGCTGCAGTTGGTGCTGTGCTGCTGCTGCTGTTGGCACTGCTAGGGTCAGCTGCATCCAAAGTCGACCCTGCAACAAGCCTGTCCATCGTGTCCAGCAGTGTTTGACGCTCAGTGCCGCAAGTGTCTCGTATCCTGTTGGTCAGCAGGGAGGCGACCACCAATGCGTCGCCCCCACACGCAGCTGCTGCCAGCGGTGTTAGCCCGGATTTGCTGACAACTGTACTGCTGGCCCCAGCAGCTAGCAGCAGCCGTACTGCTGCCAAGCAGCCGGCCCCACCGCCTGCCTTGCGGAAGACTTCTGCGTGCTCCATGGCAGTCGCATCCTCCCTGGCAAGCTGCAACCTGCTGAGGCATTTTCACAGGCAGTGACAGATGGGAGAGATGATGGGGGACGTGATGCAGTTATGTGCGCTGCAAGTGAGCATGCAGGCCACAAGTAGGGTACGCTTTCACAGCAACCCACGAGCCTAGACATAGCCACTGCAGTGCGAAAAACCAACCAGCCTTCCAACACTATCGGCTCCAGCTGCGGTACAACCCGGCAACCTGACCTGCCATGCACAACGACTGTGCAGCTGTACTCCAGTCCTGCAAGCTGACTCGCCATGCACATCTATCACAAAAGCTGCAGGCAATCCTGCAAGCCGCGTCGCAACACACCCTGACTGCCACAGCTGTACAGCAGTCCTGCAAGCCCTGGTGGCGCACATGCACTGTCCCAGGTGCATAGCAATCCTGCAAGCCAGCTTGCAAGCCGACTTACACAATGTTTTCAACTGCCACAGCTGTGACGCAGTCCTGCAAGCCGGCTCGCCGTGCACATAAAGCGACAGCTGCATTGCAGTCCTGCAAGCTCACTTGCCACACACATGAACCACATCAACAACTACAGCTGCAATGCAGTCCTGCAAGCTAACTTGCCACACATACTGGCCACGCCCTTCGCCGTAGCTGCGCTGCAGTCCTGCAAGCTGACACACCACACACAATGACAACATCAACAGCCACAGCTGCACTGCAGCCAGGAAGCTCACATCCCACACACATGAACCACATCAACAACCACAGCTACACTGCAGTCCTGCAAGCTGACTTGCCATACATATCAACCACACCCTTCAACGTAGCAGCCTCAACTGCCGCAGCTGCACTGCAGTCATGAAAGCTCACTTGCCATGTATATCAACCACATGCTCCGCCGTAGCTGCACTGCAGTCCTGCAAGCTGACCTGCCACACATGATGACCACATCAACTGCCGCAGCTGCACAGCCGTCCTGCAAGCTGGCCTGTCACACACGTTGACCACACGCACCACCACAGCTGCTCTATATTCCTGCAAGCTGACCTGCCACCCATGATGACCACACCAACCAACACAGCTGCTCTGCATTCCTGCAAGCTGTCCTGCCACACAAAACAACAAAAGCAGCCCAGGCAGCTGTTGCAGAGCAGTTCTGCAAGCTGACCTCCATGCAACCCACCTGCCCAGCCGCGTGTAGGGTCCGGCGCAAGCAAGGTGCAGCGCAGTGAAGCCCCCAGGGCCCAGCAGGTCCACATCCTGGCACACAGCAAGCACCTCAGGCAGGGACGGCAAGCTGCTGTTGTTGCTGGTGCCAGCAGCAACGCTTGCTGCTGCTGCAGAGCTCCCCGCAGCTGCTGCATCGCCGGAGGCGCCGGCTGCTGCAGCAGCAGCCGCACCGGTGCCTGCGGGCTGGCTGACGCCACTGCTGCCGCCAGCTTCTGCTGCTATGGGCTGCGCAGATGAGCCTGCTTCTGCTGCAGGTGCAGCAGGTGCAGCATCTGCCTGCTCACCGTCCTGGGGCGGCTGCTGCTGTGGTGGTGCGTGTCCCACTGCTGTCATAACGACACGATGCAGTAGCGGCCAGCCAGCCGCGTCCTTGGCTGCTGCATCTATCTGCTTCTGCTTCTGCTTCTGCTGCTGCTGCTGCTGCTGAGCAACCGTGCAGCCACTGCTGCTACCAGTGTTGCCGCTGCCATGCGCATCACCATCGCTGATGTCATCATCAAAGTTCCTGCCCAGCTGCAGCCCGAGCGCTCCTCGCTTCACATCCAACCGAACAAGCAGATTCTTGGCCATACCAAGGCAGCCCTGCGCCATAGCTGCATTTCCTAGCTGCTGCTGTGCCTCACTTTGCTGCTGAAATGCAGTTTGAAACAGCTGTTTCCACATGTTGTAGTCCTTGCTTGGTGAGCTCACCAGGTGCACTGCCTCGTCTGCGTATTGTGTCGCCAGGCGCTGCATGGTGTCGTCTGACATGCTGCTGCTGGGTATTTCCAGGCTCTGCGACAGCACTTGCATGCATGCCTGAACAAACTGCGCGGCTGCCTCCTGCATCTTCGCTGGTGTGATGTCCTTCAGGTCAGACGCCTGCATCAGCAGCATGCTTGGGTCTGGCTGCTTTCCTGCAGGAGGCAAGCTGCAGCTGCTGCTGCTGCTGCTGCTGTTACCCATGGCGCAGGGCGCAGCAAGCACGCTGCTGCTGTTACTGCTGCTGAACTTGGCTCCTCCTGTGGCTGCAGCCAACGCAGGCTGCTGCCTGTCCAAGCATCTGCAGGCTGTGCGGCTCCAAAGCTCTCAGCCTGCACACAAACACTCATAAGAATCACTAATAACACTGTTTCGAACTGTACCTTGAGGCAACACGCTCCTGATTACAGTGAAACTCCACCGCTGCTGCTCCTGCTGCTCCTGCTGCTGCTGTTGCTGCTTAGGCAGCAGACCACCACACATGCATGGGCCCATGCTGCGAGGTACACCGACAACTTACCAACTCAAACAAATCAACGCCAGTGCTCTGTTTGGTTGTAGCAGAATTGACCTTGCAGATCACTGGCAGTGCAGACAAAGGAGAGCCTCGGCGCAGCTATGTATCTGATAAATACCTTGTCCTGTAAGATCTATAGAGTTCAAACGGCCCTCACCCTGAACCAGCCCATCATGATCGTACTCGGCACAACCCTGTTGTGGCAGTTTTCCGCATAGGTTCTTGACTCTTGCGCTGAAGTAACAAAATTTGCCTCGTTGCTATTTCACTTTGTTCTGATTTCAGTTTGCTCACAAGTGCATGACCAGCAGACCCGCACTGTTCAGTGGCGTTGTTCTCTGCTTGCATACTAATCAGCAACTAAAGCTTTTCCCTCAAAGCTCTGTTGAACACCTAGAATCTGCACAACTTGCAAGTTGTGTGGACCTAGGCAGCTCTCAGCTTGACTGGGCAGCAGGTGATGACCTGGCACACACCTGCACCGTCCATGCACAGCTGCACCGGTCTGCTGGCCGCCCCTGCTGGACAGCAGCAGGCTTGAGCTCTCGCAGTGCAGTGCACCAACCGCTGGTGCAGATTGCTTGCCATGAGCAGCAGCAGCAGCAGGCCCGACAAGAGCAGCAGCAGCAGCCCTACGCTGCCTGGACAGCAGAGCACTGCTGCAGCGGCATTGCAGATGCCTAGCCGGCGTGGCTGCCTCCCAGGCATGCGTGGACCTGGGCCGTGGGGCCGCATGGTGGATGGCATAGCCAGCAGGCTGGCATTCTTCCCGCCCACGCCTCCATCTTACACTGTAGAGGAGCACAAGGACGTGACAGGGCAGCTGTACATACAGCCTGTGGAGAGGTGCGGGGGTGTCCTGCAAGCGCTGCGTCAGCAGCTGCGCTGCAAGCAAAGCAGCTGTTGCCGTATGATGCACAGGCCTGATGGAAAGAGGCTGGACAGTGGCCAGAACAGCACGTTCATTCAAAGTGTCAACTAGCAACCTGCAGTTCCGCCGTACACAGGTTATTTTTGCCTGCAGGAGCTGAGTGTCGTGCCAGATACCCAACGCTCCCACTGTACTTCAGCAGGTGCTCAGCCATCATGCCTGCAGCCAGCCCCCAACAGCAACAGATGCTGGCTCTCTTTGTGTGTCACTACGCCTGTGCAATGCTGCCCTCTGCAGGGGCTACCAACGCGTGCCATCTGCGCGCGTGCACTGGCTGCAGACAGACCAGGGCAGCCGCATCATCTCAGCGTTTGTGCCTTTCCTTGACGGCCGGGGCACGATGGCACGCCTGACTGTCCTGTACAGCCACGGCAATGCAGTTGACCTTGGCCAGATGCTGCCTGTATACAGGTGAGCCGCGTGGCAAGCACAAGCAGCGTGCACTTGGCGAAACACAGCGCAGCTGCCTGAGCGCTGCGCTTCTGTTAGAGGATGTTGAAATGTTACAGGCAGTTGCTCCAAACATACTGCAGGTGAGTACATCTGCGCGCAACTTTCAAGCAGCAAGCAGCATCAGATTGGCAACCTGGTGGTTGCTGTGCTGTCTGGGGTACATACTTCAGAATTTTGCCGGCAGTGCAGTGCTGTGTTGTTTGCGGTTGTGGTGCACAACTGCATAACACTGCACCAGCAATTGAGTGTGCTGTTGCAACCATTAGCAAGTGTGCGACAGCAGCCTCCTGTGCTGCCAAATTCTTGGGCACCAGAAAGCTGTGCTGGAGCAGCACACCGCCATGCGCCTGCTGTTGCTGTGCTGATGGCTGCAGGGACTTTGGGCGGCTGCTGCGCGTGAACGTGATGGGCTATGACTACACCGGCTACGGCTGCTGCAGCAGCAATGGCGGCCCCAGCGTCACAGCCACATGCAGTGACATTGCGGCAGCGCTGAATGCGCTGGAGACCATCCATGGCGTCAAGCGCAAGGATGTGGTGCTGTATGGGCAGTCGGTCGGCTCGGGGCCTACGGTGAGTGAGGGCAGCAGCTGCAGTAAAACGCAGCAGCAGCAGCAGCAGCAGCAGCAACAGAGCCAGGCATCCATTGTGTACAGGTTGCACAAAGCTGAGGGTTGCTGTGTGTTATGGGCAGTAGCTGACGGTCCCCTCCAAGCCTACGGTCAGCACATGTTGCACGTGCGACCTCGCCGCATGACTCTGGCAGGAGGTTCGCAACCGTGCGCAGGCAGTGGGCCGCTGTCCCATGTGCTGCAGTTGTGGCCTGTGCTGTGGCGCACGTACCTGCTGCCCAACAGGTGCTACTAATGCCTTGACAGCACCCTGAACTCGCCTGTTTGAAGAAGCACAAAGCTTCTGTACCTCTTGAAAGAGTTGGGTCGCCTGCCGCGCCAGTGCACTTAAATCTGGCTGAGGCGACACGCGTGTGTGTGTGCTGCTGCGGTGCCAGCAGGTGTGGCTGGCGTCACAGCGGCCAGGTGTTGCAGGGGTTGTGCTGCACTCGCCCATGCTGTCTGGCGTGCGCGTGTTCAACCCAAACCTCAGATACTGGTGCGTGCCGGTGCTGCCACTGCTGAGTGCGCCAGCACGAACAGCACTGTCTTGCACAGCAATGCATGCAAAACATGGGTGGTCGTTAGTTGTGAACCCCAGAATGATCTGGGTTCATGTGTGCACAAAGCTGGAGCATCTGCTGGTACGGCACCGTGCTTTGTTTGGTGCCCTATATTGTTCTGCTGCTGCTGCTGCTGCTGCTGCTGCTGCTGCTGCTGCTGCTGCTGCTGCTGCTGCTGCTGCTGCTGCTGCTGCAGGCCCGCCTGGGCTGACATCTACCCCAACCACCTGCTGGTCAAGAAAGTAGACGTGCCGCTGCTGGTGCTGCACGGCACGGCAGATGAGGTACGGCTGCTTCGCGCGTTGTATCCGTTCTGCGTTGTACAATGCGACTGCTGATGCACCGACACGTATGCATGCTGCGCCTGATGTGTTGTCAGCTTTCTTGTAGCACAACCCTCCAGTATGTGCAACTCAATTGGTGTAAGGTACATCCTCTCTGCCATCATGATCCAGCTGCATGCTGTAACAGTAGTGCATTTTCCCCCCGCTTCAGGTGATAGATGTCAGTGCGGGACGGCGGCTAGCTGAGCTGGCACCTGCAGCAGTGACGCCGCTGCTGGCTGAGGGCTTCGACCACCAAAACCTGGAGGCATGCCCAGAGTATTTGCCGCGCCTGCGGGAGTTCCTGCAGCAGCTGCAGCAACAACAACAGCAACAGCCCGCCAGTCGGTGACATGTTTTGGCTGGAGGCTTGGCTGGGACTGCCGCTAGCCGCCCTGCAAAGGTTGGGAACTGCTGCTGCTTTGTGTGTAGTTGTGATTCTGGATCAGGCACCACTGCATCGTTGTTGCTCTTGGCTGCTGTAGTTGGTCTGTTGCGAAATCATCAGCAGTGCTTTGCAGTGGGCTGGGAAAGTATCTGTGCAACCCTTGTGCTGCGCGTGGGAGGGAAGGCACAGCACTGCATGCATGCACAAGAGGGCCCCACAGCTGCATGAGTGATGATGGAAGACAGTCAAAAGGGCGTGCTGATGCTGGTGTCACGTGGTGTCTTAACCGTGCAACAGCCAACGTGTCATGTTTGTCAGAGCTGCTTTGTTGGCTGGTTGGCTTCTCTTCTGCTGCCATGTCGTGCATTGTTTATGTGGTTATCTTATCATGTGTAGGCTGTGTTGGAAATGTGAGTCTGGTGGTTGCAGTCGTGCCTTTCTGATTGCATGCTGCCACCTGCAACATGGTTTCTCCTTTTGTGCAGCTGCAGCCATCCACACAGTGCAGGATTGTTGCCGCGCTTGCACTGCAGCTGGATGAACAAACACCAGGGCAGCGCACGTGCTGTTTACGTGCTGGTTTTCATCTTTGCGCACGCAGGGCAATAGTTGGTATTGCTGATGAGCCTCATCGCTAAGTGCTTTCGCCTTGATTTTGGTCTCACATTGGCAGGGTTTGAAGGTGGGGCCGGAAAGGTCAACAGACCTGGCATCATTGCAACGTTTACCATGACAGCTGCCTACGCCAAGGGTGTGGAGCAGCAGGGCAATATACATCGATAATCAGCTGTTGAAGCACTGAGGGAAATCGTGCCAGCCCTGGGTATAAGTTATGCCGGGTTACTTTGCACAGGGATCATTCTTGGCAGCAACACCATCATGGTTGGATATGATCCTGGTATCCAAGAGTTTTGTTTTGGGCCCACATGGCAACTGGGCACAGCATGGAACAACCTAGAAGGTTCCAGTGCCGCTTATAACAGCATGCATGCCGTTATGCATCAGCAGTAATCTGCTTGGCAAGGAAGTATGTGGCTCCTGCTCAAGTAATGTGCTATGCCAGCAGACGAGCGTCTGCCATAGCATGACAGAGTCTGCTTTGCAATTATTTGCTCACACGCAGTGCTGTTCCCTCACATGATGTGCACGCCCCACAGGCGCTTCACTCCGACCATTGCAGTGTTTTTAGTTTGGCAGGTGCATGCAACTTGTGTAGCACTGGATTTGTTACCTTGTGGCATTAGACGAACACACCGTCTGCAAACGCTTAGACAGCGCCGCAACATACTTTCTTTTCTCCAATCTTTTCTTATTGCTGCCAACCCGGCCTGTCATCACACATACCGTAACTGTAACACTGACTCATCCCAGCAACACTGACATAATAGCTGTCATGTCACAGCGAAGTGCCTCGGGCTGACATACTTCCTAGCAGGCATGCACACAGCAGCTGCAACACCTATTCACCCTGAAGATCACCGAATTACCACCAAAGTAGGGCCACTGGCCCACCCGCAAAGGAGCCAAACAAGGCTCATGGGGTCCACAAAACTCAAAAGAAGACCATCAACTGAAAGAAGCCGCAACCTCAACAAGCTCAGAGAGCTCAGAACTCAGAAAGGAGCCAAACAAGGCTCATGGGGTCCAAAATGTCTCTCCACAACCAAATGGGGGAAAGGGAGGGTCAGATCGGATTCCGCCCCAAGCGCAGTTGTGCTGACCATCAAAGCGTGCTCAGCGAGGTCCTTAATGGCAGGAAAGCTGAGGGAAAGGAGTCATATGTGTTGTTTGTTGACACCTTCAAGGCATTCCCTACGGTCTGGCTTGATGGCTTGTTCCAGAAGCTGTGGGATAAGGGTGTGCGTGGCAAGATGTTCCGTGTCTTGTACAACTTGTATCAGGGCGCGCAGCGTGTGGTGTCTCATGAGGGTTGCACCACGGATAGGTTCACCTGCGACCTTGGCCTGCATGAGGGTGATGTTATTTCGCCCACACTGTACCTGTTGTTTATCGACGACTTGCTGCGTGACGTGCATGCAAAGCACCCTGGCGTTACCCTCATGGGCCCTCGTGACGAACCTGCAGGCCAAGTTGTGGCAGCCATGCAGGCTGATGACTTTGTTGCTGTCTGCGGGTCTCTGTCTGAAGTTCAGGCTGTGGCTGCAACTGTTTACAATTACAGTTGCCAGTGGCGCTTCAAGCTCCACAGCTTGAAGTCTGCCGTCATGCATGTGCTGCCAGCAAGACAGACCAGCCAGCTGGTCGACTCCGGCATTGTTTGGAACAATGTCCCTGTGCCTGTTGTATCGGAGTACTGTTATCTTGGCCTGTGGTTCAACAATACCTGTACATGGACCACACATTTTGAGAAGATGCTGGCTAAGGTGCAACGTGTGAAGGGTGCGCTCATGCCAATTTGGAAGAGCCGCAGTATCAGTGTGGAGGTTAAACGCATACTGTTGCTGACGTGTGTCCGTCCCATTGTCGAATATGGCAGTGAGGTTTGGTTTCCGTCCACAGCTAGGCAACTGCAGCTGATTGACAAAGTGCAGACAGACATCATCAAATGCGCAATGCGCTGTGGCAAGGAGCGCCCATGCTCTTCAGCTCTCTTGGCAGAATGGGGTGTGAAACCGTTGCATATGTGGCTTCATCAGAGGGCTTTGGAGTACTACTACAGGATTCAGCGTATGCAGGGCGTTCGGCTGCCAAATCAAGTGTTTACAGCTGAGTGGAGGCGTCCTAGTGGTGCTGTGGCGGTGACACCGTGGCACAAGTATGTGCAGAGCCTGCTGTGCAAGTATGGTGTGAATGTTGTGACCGCGGAAGGCAGAGCCAGTGCGTGCAAGAGCCATGTCAACAAGCAGGTCAAGACACTACATGCTGAAAGGATTGCATGTGAAACGTTGGAACACTCCACTCTGAGTCGGTATGTGGCTCATGTGCATCCCTCTCATGTTGATGCTATGGGTTTCAGGAGGCCTAGGCCGTACTTGCGTTCAGTGGCAATTCCACGTGGTATTGAATTGCTGTTGCGTGTTCGTATGGGTTGTCTGTGTGTACATGAGCGTACTAGTCAGTTTGGCGGTCGCAGAGCTAACTCCACTTCAGGATGTCCTTGTTGTGGTGCAGAAGTTGAGTCTTTGTCACACTTCATGTTTGATTGCCCTGCTACTTCTGCTCAGAGGGATGATATGTTTGCTGAGATCAGATCCCTGCCTGGTTGCGCTGAAAAGTTGCGCAGCGTTTTGTCCATGGCTGATTCGTCAATCAAGGTGTTGCGTTTTGTATCTGATGATATTTGGGGCAGTTCTGGAAGATGTCTGATGGTGTCACCGTGTATTGCTGCTTTTCTTGTCAAGTCTTGGGATGTGCGCAATGCATGCAAACATTCTGGAGCAGTGCTCCCTCCTCTTTCCGCCCCGGTGGGGCGCGGGGCCGATGGCGCTGATGCTATGGCTTGAATGGGTATTATGATGATGATGATGATGGGGGAAAGGGAGGCAGAGCATGCACACACAAGCAGCCAACATACAGTATCACAACATACTGCTTCTGTGCAAACCGTAACATCTGCTCAGTGCTAGCGCTGTGTGTAGCCTAGCTCTCTCCCCCCTCCCCAAGGGAAGACCGAGGCACAAGCAAGACATGACACTCAAACAAGCATGGCAAAGCACAGCTGATGTATAGTAAAAAAATCAAAGCAACTCTGTCCAGACAGGGGCATGCAGATGCAGCACAGCGGTGGTAACAACACCAAGAATAACAAGCCAGGTAACAAAGCACCTCCCATCACAAGCACCAACAAAAAACACCCAACACAGGTTTTGAGTGGATCTGCTGCATGATCGTCACTGGCCATGCCCTGTGCCAAAGCCACACTGCAAAAAAGGACAAGTGCGTGACAGCAAACACAGCAGCACAGCAGAGGCCACTCACAGACGACGGTCACAGCTGCCAGCAAGCGTGGAGTGTGTCGCAGCGTGCGGCTTCCACACTACACTTGTATGTCGCTGTTTAAGGGCTTTGAGCTGCATGCGCACTGAGCAGACGGTCAAAGCAGTAGCCTTGTTGCAGTTGCCTTGTTGCTTTTAGTGACCGATTTGGGACTCCCACTAGGCAGGCGCCTGCTAGTGCCGTGTCCTCTCATTAGGCAGGCGCCTGCAGCCGCTGCCAGTTACCAGCACAACACCAGTACCAAAGTAGGGTCCCAGGCCACCCACTAAGGAGCCAAACAAGACTCATGAGGTCCCACAACATCCTTGTTGGATTCAAGAAGAGGTTACAGGCCACCAGGTGACCAGCCTCAAACCTAGGGTTCCTGCACTCCGAGTGCAGGAAGGGCCTTGCAGTCTCCCTGACTGCCGACGCAGCCCTGCTCTCGACGTGGTGCGTGCCTATGTACTACGCACTTACGCATCGCAGGATCGCTTTTCCTGCAGGTGCTGTGTCGCCATGAGGGTTCAGGTTGAGGGAGTGTCAATCTTTAGGACCCCAAAATCGCATAACTGCATGAGCGGGCAGCAGCGACTGCAAATGTTGGTGCGCTGATATTTCTGTGTGTTTGGGCTGTTGAAGGCAGAAGTCAGTCAATAAAAGCTTACAGGTCAGGCACCAGCAACTGTGCAACATCATGCAGCTCAGCAGACACTCTGTGGGCATGCGTCTGCACGATAGCAGCGCTACTCGGGGACGCAGGTGCGTCTGTAACACCCACACAAGGCAGGCGCAGCAGGCACGAAGCTTGCTCAGCCTTGTTCAGCAACAGCATTCCTCAATGGCCGCTGCAGCTGCGCAGCAAAGAAATCTTGTAGTTGCTGTTGATCATACAGAAGGTGAGCTACATAGAGGCGTGCGTGAGGTGTCAGAAACTATCTACTCACGCTTTGAAACAGCGCCAGCTGTGTTGGCAGTAGGAGTGTTTGCATGCAGTGTCAAGTATTAACCAGCAATGGTTGTGTGATTTATGATTTGTGGGGTACCCGGCGTGATGTTGACACTGTAGTAGCACGTGTTTGCCAGGTGCCATGGCCCTGCAACATGCTGCCAGCGCCCGCTTGTTTTGTCGTTTGTCGTTTTGCTGTGAGTAGGTCGAGGCAGGTGCAGCAGTAGGTGCTGATAAGCCAGTGGCAACCTGCTGATCCTGCTGCTTCTTGTCTGCAATCACTGCGCAGGTTCATACAAGGCCCTCAAGTGGACTCTGGAGCATTTGTACCGGGATGGGGACGTGCTTCACCTGCTACACGTAGTCCCAGCAGCCAGCTCAGTCACATGCTGTGGCGGTTTTGACCTGGCTAGCACACTCCCCCCAGAAGAGGTGCGTCTCGACACACTTGCTTTTGTGCAAGCATGCCATGCTGATTAGCATAATAGATACTGCATTCAGAACTGGCTGGGTGTTTGCCTCCATGGCTGTGCTTTGCCATCTTGCTGTCTGCAACTTTCTTGAAGGCAGATCTCAATGTTATGTGTGTTTCTCCCTATGACAGCAGTCTACAGGTCACGCTAGAGCAGCTTTAGAGCTTAGATCAAACTTTGATCTGACAGTGCTGTCGCGGTGGTCCTCTGTTGGTTCTGCTGACAACAGGGCCTGCAGGACAGCATGGCAGCACACGCAATTGAGTATTTTGCACAGTACATGCAGCTGGCGCGCAAGCATGGCGCAGAGTGCGAGCTGGACCTGGTGCACGGGGCGTGCAATCAGACAGTCTCCAAGGACATCTGCAGGAAGGTTGAGGAGCTGTCTGCTGCTGTGGTGGTGCTGAGTGAGCAGAAGCAGGGCTTCATGGAGAGCCTGTTCATGCAGACACCAGTCACGCAGCACGTGGTGCACAACTGCAGCCGGCCCACGCTGGTGCTCAACCTCAACGCGTGAGGCAGTCGCTGCCACTGCTGTGACGAATGGCGTACAGAGTAAGTGCAGGTACATTGTGACAGAGCAGGGAGGGTGTGTCAGTGTCCATGGCGAGCTGTGGTCAGTCCACATGCTGTTTGACCCCACTGGCCATCTCGAGAGACTTCAGCAGTGGTATGCCTGTTGCAGCAGCTGGTGTTTGTGCACAACTTGACGGCAGGTGGCATGTTGCCAAGCACAGCAGCGTGGTGGTGTGTGTGGCAACACCTGCTGCTGTGTTCAGCGGCTGTCATGCGTTATGCGTATGTAGCGGGCTGAACATGTTAGGTGTCGGGGCCTTGTTTGGGGCCCTCCTGGATGCGCTATGTGTGTGTAGCGGGCTGAACCTGTTAGGAGTTGGGGCCTTGTTTGGGGCCCTCCTGTATGCGCTGTGTGTGTAGGGGGCTGGACTGTTAGGAGTTGGGGCCTTGTTTGGGGGCCTCCTGTATCGTTGAGTGACGGCCAGATACTACGTGCCTCTCACCTGCTGAATACATGTTATTTACATAACCACGACAGCAAGGCATGCCCAATGACTTACACTCAGCATTGGGTTACTTGTTGTGCATGGTACATCAGTAGTTTTTCCCCACAGGTGTCATGCGTTTTTCATCCATGCCCTGTGTTCCTTTCGCTGCTGAAATGCCGTGATGCTATTATGTTCACGCCACCCATCATTGTTTCCTGTTTGCTTGTTTGTCGAGTGCGCAGCTTCCTTATGAACTTGAGGTTGTCCTTGTCATCAGAGTGTGGGGCAAGCCGGCAAGTGCTTGGGTGCTGCTTTGCTTGTCACACTCAGTGGTGGACCAAATTATGCGCTACCATGTTGTAGCTGCTATGCTTTCGGCTCTTGCTGCTGTATTGTCTTTGCATGCAGTACTTGTGTCTGTTGCTGCTGCTCCTATAGCACAGCAGCAGAGCACGGACTGTGTACTCTTGTGCTCATCATGCTGGCGAGGCGGGCACGGCTGCCTGCAGCTAAGCCTGTGTTTGTGTGTGCGCTGGTCTCACCTAGTGTACCAGCCCCTGATGCGCATGTTGCATGAGGTGCATGCCCCATGACGGGAGAGTCGCCTCAAAGGTACACGAGGGCTGGCAGCGTGCATGTGTCGACGTACGTGCGCTGTTGGTTTTGAGTCATCAAGGCTGCTGCTGGTCTGGCAGTGCCGGGCAGTGCCCGCTGGAGTGTATGTTATAGCAGGACTGTGCCTTTCAAGGAGGGTGAGCATGATTGTATTATAGTCACCCGTTGGCATGAGGTGTGCATGCGCTGCATGGTGTGTGTGTCTTCTGGCACAGATGCTGCAAACGCCCTGCAGAGCAACAGGCTTTGCGTGGGCTGGAGGGGTGCGGAAGGTAAGGGTGCTGCCTGTGCACGCGTGAGCGCGTGTGCTGCAGGCGGTGTGGGTGGTGGTGGTGGTGCGCAGGCTGTGCTTGCCCTGCACTGCCCTTGGGCGGGTGGATTCTGCATTTTGTTTGGCATGGTCTCCCTGCCTGTTGAACACACATTGCATGCCCAGGAGCATGATGCAGTGCACACGTACTGGCAGACACCGTTACGGCAGTTGAGCAGCCAGGGCAACGGCTTTGAGCTTGCTAGCTGCGGGGTTGTTGCATGCCAAATGTGTGTGCGGATGGGCGCAGTGTCAGGCGGGCCTGCGCATACCTGACATGTATGTCGCCTCCCTGGCAGTGTCGACCAATGTGTTTGTTGGCAGCGTAGCTGTCTCTTTGTTGTACATGCAGCATGGTATCAAAGCAGGCTTGCGGTGATGGATGCAGCAGTTCTTGTTGAAATGAGCCGCAGTCATATGTTGCAATAGACCACAGCACTGCATGCACACAAATGATGTATAGTGCAGCATGAGGTGCGGGTGTGGCTCAGCTGCAGAAGCTGAAGGGGGGAAGGGGAAGGGTGCAGAAGGAATGGTGTGTTGTATCACGGCCAGGATTGGCATGTCAGATGCTGACCTGTAAAGAGTGTTGAGGCCCTGCACTGTGTATGTCTCCTGCTGGGTGCACTAGCATTGTGTTCAACACACCTTGACGGTGAACAGTAGGTCAAACATGAGTGGTGCCAGGGGTGGTGCCATGTGACACATGTGCAAAAGCATCGTTTAAAGTGGGTGGTCCGCGTTACATGCTTGAGCAGCAGCAGTCACTGCCTTTCATGCAGGGGGTTGGGTGGGCTGCCAGTGTACTGCATGCTAGTGCCGTGTCCTCTCACATGTGACAGCCAGGGTTGCTTGCGTGCGCAGCATTTATCAGGCGTCAGGTAATTCTGCCTATTTTTGCCTTGCTTCCTTGGTGGCGATCACTACTGACAGTGCTTTTACACGTCAGGGAGGGTGTCAACTGGATGGTCACTTGTGTGTCAGGTTTTGACAAAATTTATCTTGGTGGCTCGGTGGCGCGCCTAAATAGCAGTATGTTTGGAGCGAACGCTTGATCGACCAAGAGACGAGCAAAAGCCTGACAGTGATAGCTTCTGGCTCCCAACGTTTATCGCCTCCTGCACCTCAGACGCACCGCACATGATGTTGAAAAGCGCCATTGTTGTATGCGTGGCTATGATGATGGGAACAACTGTAGCTAATTTCGTAGCGCCTGCTTTCTACAAGGTAGGGCTCCAGCAGCTGCGGTAGCATCGGCAGTTCATCAGGCCAGGCACACCCGGTGCATGTGTGAGCACATCTGCGCCAAGCACATGAAGGATTACGATAGCATGCCCTAATCTTGCACGATCAGCCATGTCGTAGGTTGGCACCCTACGTTTTCAGCAGCTACCACTGGTAGCCTACCAGATGCTGTGTGTATGCTACCATTCTCACACCAGCACTTGCTTGCTTGCACTTGCTTGCTCACTTGCCCCTGCGTGCTCACTTGCCCCTGCAGGGCCTAGAAGGTCCCAAGTTCACAGTGCTCAAGAAGATTGGAGACAACATTGAGCTGCGCAGATATGAGCCTGGTGCGTGCACCGTGAGCACCGCCTGCAGCAGGCAGTGCAACAGCCATGTGGCAAGTGACAGTAGCAGCAACGACCAATGTGACGCGACCTCTCGTTCCAGCTGATGTGCATTGATTAGCCAAACGCTGTTTACACGCGTTGTTCAGCAACTGGACTCAGTGCAGCCATGCGTTGGGCGCAATAAGCAATGCAACTGATCAGCCAGCAAGTGAGCACTTCCATGTCACATGCTGCTGCTGTACTATGCTCCACTGGTCACCAAACAGCACACTGCTGCTGTCTCTGCATGCGCGACATCCCTCCAAGCTTACCCCCTCCCACGTTGTTATGAAATCTCTGCTGACGATCAACTACTATTGTTTAAATTATAAATGCTGTTCAGAGTTGGTACCCCTGTGGCATTCAGCTTGACTGCACCGTGCTCCTGACCCGCCCCATGATCGCCCTAACCCCCGCAGTCCCCCCACCCCTGTCACTGGCTGCTGTGCAGGCTCCTGGGTGTCAGTGCAGCGCAGCGGCATGCAGCTGGACAG
The DNA here is from genome assembly GCA_014080715.1 of Scenedesmus sp. NREL 46B-D3. NCBI lineage: Eukaryota > Viridiplantae > Chlorophyta > Chlorophyceae > Sphaeropleales > Scenedesmaceae > Scenedesmus > Scenedesmus sp. NREL 46B-D3. Next base: position 25,385 of record JACERP010000585.1, read on the forward strand.
CGCCATGTCTGGAACGTTCATGAAGCTGTTTGGCTACATCAGCGGCGGCAATGCGGCAGGCGCAAAGATCGAGATGACAGCGCCGGTGCTGACAAAGGTAGGCCAGCAGGCGGGCCACCCGTGCCCTTGCAGTGGGCTGAGGCGGTAGGGATTTTCGGTGCGCTGAGGCGGTTGAAATCTGCAGGGGGCGGAGGCGGTAGAAACCTGCAGTGGGGCTGATAATGTATGGATTTGCAGCGGGTTCAGGCGGCAAATATTGCGTGGTTGATCCCTCTGGTGGCTCTTGCTGAGGGAGCTGGAGGAGGTCCATGCACATGTCAGTCATCTGCACAAGGGCGGAGGCGCCGGCAGCTTCAGCGTGTGAAGCACACACCAGCGGTTGTCGAGGGGAGTGCGTGCGGGTGTGTGCAGTGATGTGTGCCTGCGGCATATGTTCCCGCCGCCCGGCACACTTGCCAGCCCTTGCTGCAGCGGCCCCTGCTGCAGCGGTGCACAGTGGTGCGTATGGGCTGACCTGCTGCTGCTGCTGCTGCTGCTGCTGCTGCTGCTGCTGCTGCTGGCTGGGTGTGGCTGCAGGTTGTTCCTGGCCAGGGGCCTACCTGTGAGAGCCAGTTCACAATGTCTTTCTACAACCCCTGGAAGTACCAGGTGCGCCATGGTGTGAGCACCTTAACTTGGGGCGTGTGTTCACTTGTATAATTCAGAGGCTGATGTAACAAGTGCTTGTGCAGGTTTCATGGCAGGTGCGGCCTGCCGAAGACAGTGCCGTGTGTGCAGACGCTCCTGTGTAAACCCCCTCCTGCATGTAGCTGCCATTTGCAGCAGCGCACACCCAATGCCACGCATTGATGATCAACTCCCACCTTGGCTGATGGTGTTCTGCACCTCTCGTCGGCCATTTTCCATCCCTGCAAACGCCGTGATAGCTGCTGCCGTTTGCCTATCAACTTGACCATGTGCGCTCTCCCTGCTGTTGCACCGACATTCGCCTGGACTGCAAACGCACTCGCCTCCTGTTTGTAGTCCGGTACTGCTGCCCCCAAGCCCACAGCCGCCGGCGTCGTCCTCACCGACATGCCCGCCCTGGACGTGTACGTCATCTCGTTTGGCGGCTGGGCCAACGAAGCCACCTACAAGCAGTATGCCGCCAGGCTGATGCAGAAGCTCAAGGACGAGAAGCTGGCGTTCGACAGCAGGTGCGTGCATAGACCAACTGCTTGGTTATGCCTTGTTTGGAAGTGTTGCAGGATGTGTGTGTGTGTACAGTGACTGCGCGTGGACAGTCTCGTGCGTGATGTGACTGTTATGCCGCTCTTGGTGAGGGTGCTTGCGGTCAGCTGGCTCCCTGTCTGTGTTAGCAGAGTGCTGGTGAGGTTAGCAATCCAGAGAGGGAGGTTTGCGAAACACAGTCAAGCAGGGTCATGTTGGCAACAAAACTCACAAGTGCAGTCGTGGCTCATGCGGGCAAGTGCACGCATGGGTTCATTGAGCTCCTTTTTGCCACCACAGCATAACTGCTGAAGTTGCTGATGGTTGCTGTCTTGCCTCCTGCCTCCTGTCCTGCATGCAGCTACTGGTTCACTGCCGGCTATGACAGTCCCTACAACATGGACAACCGACATAATGAGGTGTGGGTGCCTGCAGCAGCATCAACAGGAGGAGCTTCCAGCTCCAAGCCTGCTGCCAGCGGTTGATAAGCTAAGGAGCACCAGGATGTCTCCGCCTGCTGCGTCTTCTATTGACTGATTGAGCATGTAGCAAGCCGCTGCGGATTTGCCTGTCTGGATTTAGTCTGTGCGCTACAACAGCTGTATCACACCAGCAGCAGGGGCAGCAGGCAACAGGGTGCCTGTTATGACTGAGCGAACCAGATGTTGATGTGCGGGTGCGGGTGTGAGGGTGAGGGGAAGGAGTTTGCTGCATGGAGCGCTGCAATGGACAAATGTGTCGAGCAAGCAGATGCAGGTGCAGCAGTCTTTGCTGTGAGCGTGGCCTGTCAGCGACGTGGTGCACACAGATGTGTGCTTTTGTGGCATGCGAGCGGGGGCGTGAACTGTGTTGTGGGCGGTTGGCTGAGCTGTCGCGTTGAGCTGTCGTGTTGACTTTATTATATACACTTAATAAAATGTGAGGGAAGGCTCCTGTGTTATGTGGTGTTTTACCGTTTGTTATAAGACATGTCAGGTCCAGAAACCTGACACATGCCGTCTTGTGGAGTCGGCTTGACATGCACTGTGTGCTGTGTCACAAGCTGGTTGACCACGCAGGGGTTCTGATAGGCTACATTTCTTTGCATCCCAACTCTCGATGCGTATCCGCGCGTGTGTGCAGACAATGAGGTTGTTTAGTTGGAAGTTGAACTGGGCGCTGGAATCTCGGCAGGGCTATTGGGTACTTAGTAACAACAACCTCTCCATGCACAACGGCGTGCAGTGGTTTCAACCTGGTCCATGCTTATGCAGATGTGTTCTGCATGAGTACAGACACATGTGTTATCCGTGGTGGCGCCTACTGGGCCGGCAGCGGTTGGCGCGTGGATGGAACTGGTTGAGTGCACAGTTGAGCTAGGCTGTCACCCATCAGGGACACTGTGGCGAATTGAACCAAATTGTGTTTGACATGCGAGTGTCGAGCTGCTCTAGCACAGGTAGCGTCAGCACCATATGTAGCGGACATGCGTGCGTCCTGTTGAGGCATGGTGTCTTGTGCCGTCCTGAGTCAGCAACTGCAGCGTCCCCGGGCAACTGTTGTGAACAACAGCCAGGTGGTTGGGGATCCGCAGGTCTGATGGTCTGGAGTGGTGAGTGGTAAGTTACATGGCATCGGGTATGCAGGATATTCTGCCAACCACACACGGCAGATAGTGCCGTGAGTGTTGTGGAGATGTCGAGTGACTGCCACATTTTTCACCTGTCAACGCCTTCAACTTGCAGTGCAACGGGCTCAGGGGCTCAAACTCGCCACTACCAACCTGCTGGTGCACTCAACGTGCTCCACAGTGCATCATGCCAGTGGCGGAGCATCACAGTGGGTAGAGCCAGCATTGCTCACAGATGCCAAATGCAGCTTTGCATGAGGGAGGTCCGGTTAACTCTGCCTCGCTTTCCAGATTGGGTTAAGAGTGCTGCTGCTGCCAAAAGCAGCGCTTCTTACTACCAACCCGTGCTGGTACCTCTAGCAGCTCCACGGATATGTCACTGAAAAAAAGCCAGATCCGACACACCAAACTTCAAGCAGAAGGGGTGCAGGGAGAGGTAACAATTCATAGTCATCATCATCATCATATTACCCATTCAAGCCATAGCATCAGCGCCATCGGCCCCGCGCCCCACCGGGGCGGAAAGAGGAGGGAGCACTGCTCCAGAATGTTTGCATGCATTGCGCACATCCCAAGACTTGACAAGAAAAGCAGCAATACACGGTGACACCATCAGACATCTTCCAGAACTGCCCCAAATATCATCAGATACAAAACGCAACACCTTGATTGACGAATCAGCCATGGACAAAACGCTGCGCAACTTTTCAGCGCAACCAGGCAGGGATCTGATCTCAGCAAACATATCATCCCTCTGAGCAGAAGTAGCAGGGCAATCAAACATGAAGTGTGACAAAGACTCAACTTCTGCACCACAACAAGGACATCCTGAAGTGGAGTTAGCTCTGCGACCGCCAAACTGACTAGTACGCTCATGTACACACAGACAACCCATACGAACACGCAACAGCAATTCAATACCACGTGGAATTGCCACTGAACGTAAGTACGGCCTAGGCCTCCTGAAACCCATAGCATCAACATGAGAGGGATGCACATGAGCCACATACCGACTCAAAGTGGAGTGTTCCAACGTTTCACATGCAATCCTTTCAGCATGTAGTGTCTTGACCTGCTTGTTGACATGGCTCTTGCACGCACTGGCTCTGCCTTCCGCGGTCACAACATTCACACCATACTTGCACAGCAGGCTCTGCACATACTTGTGCCACGGTGTCACCGCCACAGCACCACTAGGACGCCTCCATTCAGCTGTAAACACTTGATTTGGCAGCCGAACGCCCTGCATACGCTGAATCCTGTAGTAGTACTCCAAAGCCCTCTGATGAAGCCACATGTGCAACGGTTTCACACCCCATTCTGCCAAGAGAGCTGAAGAGCATGGGCGCTCCTTGCCACAGCGCATTGCGCATTTGAACAATTCATAGTCTGGTACAATTGCCAGTGGATGATCCAATTACCAAATACCAAAGTAGGGCCACAGGCCCACCCACTAAGGAGAAAAACAAGGCTCATGGGGTCCCACAACAGCCAAGGAGTTCTAATCCAACCAACTAATCCGAAGCCTCAACAAGTTCTGAAGATTTTGTCTCTGGCACTTGTGTCACTTGGGAGCACAGATACATAGGGAAAATGTTGGAGTCAGAACTTCCCTAAATTGAAATGAATGCTGCATTATGCCTCCTTCATACTGTGTCCCGCATGCTAGTGGCCATGTCCTTTCACATTGGCCATTATCATCCCAAACAGTAGCTGGTCAATGCTAAACAAAAACATCCCACACAAACCGCAGCGCATCCAGACCACAGTTGAGGTTTCAGCCCACTCAGTCTAGTACTTGAGTCACCCTCAGACACAACGGCTCAGTAATTGCGTCACAACTTGAGGGTGACTCGCCAAATGACGGCCAGGACAGCCTGCTGAGCTTCCCGCGCGCACAGTCGTGCCATGACAGTGTCACAGGAGCGGCAGGCTGCTTCTACCTGGAGTGCAGCGCTGCACCACCGCGACCCCCGATGTACTGACACCTGCCACCCCACTCAAAGCAGGTCCAGGAAGGCGTCCATGCCCTGGCCTATGTCCCAGATGCCAATGCCCACGCCCAGCTCGGTGGCCTTGTCAACACGCGCCGCAACAGCCGCGGGCGTCGGGAAGTACACCGTGTGGCGCTGCCCGCCCTCCTGCGGTGCAGTGCAGAGCAGCGGACTTGCGACTTACACATCCCAAGCATCGGCAGCAGGGGAGTCTGCACATGAACTCGCAGACGCGCACGAACACGCACACACTGCCTGCGTCCCTTGCATGTAAAGAGTCTGCTGCGAGTTGCCGGCGCCCCAGGATCAGCCTTGCCTGCGCCTGCACACGCACATGTCAGCATGTATGCAATGCACATGAGACGAACAAAAGTGTACATAAGCAGCAGCAGCAGCAGCGGCAGCAGCAGCAGCAGCAGCAGCGGCAGCAGCAGCAGCAGCGACAGCAGCAGCAGCAGCAGCGGCAGCAGCAGCAGCTGGCGCACCTGGTACTCCAGCATGTGCTCCGCGCTCTCTGCATCCCACGCCAGCTCCGGCTGCACCCGCTCCAGCACAGCCAGGAACTCTCGCGCAACAATGGGCGTTCGCTCAGTCTCCGCCTTGCTGTCCTTGCTGTCCGGCTTCACAAAGTCGACGCCGTAAAAGTTGATGCCCATCAGGACCTTGGCAGGACTGACTGCGGGTGTGACACAGCAGCAGAGACAGCACACCCGCCACGTGAAGCAGCAATTAAGCTTTGACACAGCTGATTGTGAGGTGCCGCGTCACTCACCGCCTTCCCTGTCGCTTTCCTCATCATCTGGATCTGGCTCATCCCCCATCATCTCCTGGACGTTCTGCTCCTGCCAGGGCAGCGGGCCATTCGGCCCCGCCCTGCCATGGCTGTAGTCATACGTCATGACGTTGAACCCTGCCACGTCATCCGACAGATTCAGCAGATCACCCAGCTTGGTTGAGGGGAACTGCGGGTGGGCCGGCTTCAATGGAGGGATGGGCAGGATGAGGACCTGCAGTAGCAGCAGCAGCAGCAGCAGCAGCAGCAGGGGGAGGAGGAGGAGGAGATGACAATGCAGTTGCAGGCAACAGCGGCGGCAGGGGCAATGAACGCTGCTGATGCTGCAAAGCACTGGTGCATGGAAGCAGTAGCATGGCAAGAAGATGCCATTGTAGATTCTCGTCGACACATACCCTGCTGAATTTCTTTGCCTACGAGTACCTTACAGAGCTGGTTGTATGCTGCATGCACCACAAAAGCTTACGAGGAAACACATCTCGCAACATGCACACTGCCAAGGGTCGCTGCCAGCTCCTGCATGACACGTTGCATGCATCGTCCTGGGTGTACTGCACAGCTACCATAGGTAAACGGCATAGTTCATGCATGCACTGACCCTGGGCATGCATACTGCACGACACTGGCAGATCCGCTCTGGCGCTCTCTCCCTTCGTACAGCACCGGCTGTCACCTTGCCATGCAGGCCTGCGCGGAAGGATATGCACTGAGTTGCATCAGGCAACCTGTTTGGGCCTCACCTTGCCCTTGTCTTTCAGGTTCACTGCCAGCTTCTGCAGGAAGCCCAGCGCTGCCGTCCTGGCCTCAGCCAGGTTAAACACGCCCATGGAGGTCCACGTCAGCCAGCACTCAAACACCTGGGCACGGCAGCAGCAGCAGCAGCACACAGCATGAACACACATGTTGAGGGCAGGGCGCAGCCCGACACGACGTGGAATCTAGAGGTTGACACCAAAAGAAAGGGGTCCGAGCCCCATCAATAAGCTCCGACATGGAATTCAGGCAAATCCAGGCCAAAAGGCATTCTGACGGTACCACCGGCAGCCGCCTACTAGTCAGTATGTCACTCTGCATGACACTGGCACAGCAGACTGCGTGTACAGCTGCCAACGAGCCTGGTGCGCTGGCCACCCACCAGGCCGTCAAAGCCCTGCCTCTCAACTTCGTCCACCAGCAGCGCGATGGCGTCGCCCGGCCGCTGCAGCATGACCATCAGGTCCTTGCCGGACACCTCAGCCACGACGCGCGGCACGATCAGCGGCGGCGACTGCAGCGGCACAGACCAAGCAAACAGCAAAGGGGCAGCGAGGTGGTTGAGTGGCAAAAGAAAGCGAGGCTGTCGTCGCGTCTGGTGCTGTCGACCGCTCGGCTGCTAGACCATACCACAAGGCACGACTAGCGGTGCAGACATGCAGAAGTGTATCGCTAGGCGCGGTGGGGGTTGTTTGCAAGACATAGCGAGCATGTAGGTCTGCTTGCGTGAAGCCGGTAACCGTGTGGCGCGGTGTCCTCAGCGGCAGCATCTGCAGCGGTGCAGACACTCCAACCACAAACAAGTGCAAACACAGCGCAAGGAAAGCTTGCCGGCAGGGGCCCTGGACGCAGCTGCCGGTGCTGCTGCTGGAAGCGCTGCCGCTGCAGCTTGAACTTGCCAGGCTGCGGCTGTTCCACATGTGCTGTGCGTCTGCTGCTGAGCGCTACGCGCCAAACAGCGCAGCCTGGCTGCACCTGCTGCTGCTGCTGCTGCTGCTGCTGCTGCTGCTGCTGGCTGCTGCTGATGCTGCTGCTGCCTCCGAGCTCCCACCTGTGGCGTGTCAAGGTTTGCTGCGCATGTCTGGCTGGCTGCATCATTGTCATGAGCACAGTCAGCCTCCTGCAGTGCGACAGCGCAGCAGCACAAGGCAGGAAGCTGACTGCTGTTACAGTTCAAACAGCAAGTAACAGCTGACAGCTGCGCTGCAGGTTGCATCAGTGGTGCAGCAAGCGCTACAAGGCAGCTTGCATTCAACAGGTGAAGCACGGCACATCTTGAGACTTGAAAGTTCATCTCAACATGCACCTGCCTGTAGGCTGCACAGCCCGACATTCTGGAGCGAGCCAAACAACAGAAATATACACGCGCATGCGTAAGCAGCAACGCTGCCGCTTGCAGCGCGTGCTCACATTTCCTCAACCCAGCAAACAAGCAACTCCCACCAACACAGCGGCAGCAACACGCACCAGCACACATGTGGCATTCACTCATGCATGCATGCACACCACCCCATGTGCCCTCCCACCTTGCTGATTGGTGCCCGCACATCCGCAATCCAGCCCTGGTCTACGTCATGCCCACCAGTCAGCTGCAGCCCGCTGTCGCTGCCCTCCGTGGCCCCCTGCAGCTGGAACCACACAGGGCTGATCTGCAGAGTTGATGGCCAGCAGCAGCAGCGGCGGCAGCAGTTCTAGGCATGATGTCAAGGTTCAAGCAGCAACCCCTTGAGGCGGGTGATGCTGCACATTGCTGCTCCCGCATCGCAATATTGACATGTCGCAACTGCTACCAACCATGAACAGGGGCACAAGGTGCAAGTACCCTGGCAGTGCCGATGCTGCTCGACAGGTGTCGAGGGTCAACAGCTGCAAACACATGCACATGGCAACTGCACGCGCCTGGCCCTGCAAGACGGCACAAATGCTGCTGCAGCTGCCGCTGGTCCTGCCGCTGGTCTGCGACACCATCTTCTGCTTTGCTTGCTCACACGCTGCTGCCACTGCTGCTGCTGCTGCTGGTGCTCACGTGTGTGAACTTTGCCCTGAACTTCTTTGCCACATCGTAGCCATGGTTGTTCCTGCAGGTGACAGTGAATGCTGCACCAGTGTGGACAACACACACAACGCTGAGTGTGCGCTGCTGCATGCGAGGCATGCATCCCACAAGAACCCACAAAAATGGAGCCACCCGCAGCTATTGTTCTTGCGCTGTTGCGCTCACCTCGGCTTGACAAAGATTTAAGGAGCCCTCTACAACCTGTCAATCAAGGAGCGGCTGCAGCTGGCCACCACCACCACCGCCGCTGCTGCTGCTGCTGCTGCTGCTGCTGCTGCTGCAAGGTGCTGCTGCATGGCTCACCAGGGCGTCACGTAGCCCAGGACAGTGCCCTGGAAGTTCTTGTGGCCCACTGCCTTGTGGTAGCTGTTGCCCTCCTGCAGTAACCAACCTCGAGGTCAAACACAATGTTAAAACACTCACATGTTTTATTGAGCAGAAGACAGCTCTGCGGCTCTGTTTTAGTAGTTGTACGCCTGCCCTCATTGTAACCAACCACTGCTCAGCAAACAAACCGATGGCCAGGCCCTGCCTGCAGCCTGCCCTGTTTCCCTATAGCCGTGCTGTGACCCAGCTGCGCACGCAGTGCTGCTGATGCTGCCCTGACCTTGGCTTTCGTCAACAGTAACTAACACCAGCACACCCAAGTCTCCTTGCACCCATGCAGGCGTCCTGCAAGCTACAACTGCCTGCTGTACTGGCAAAAGGATACGAACAGAGCAGGTGTCCAGCCTGTGCTGTTGCCTGCTGCTAACCTCAAGCAGGAGCTCTGCTGTGATATCAGGCTCCGTTAGTCCGCGTTCTAAGGCTGAGTAGCTGTTTGCACCGCCTGCAGAGGTCAAGAGCGCAGCAGTAGCAGCAGGGCCAACACTTCGCAGTTGCAACATGCATAAGCTGTGCATGCACAGCACTCTGTTTCACGACACAGAAAATATGCAAAGATGCTTGCATATTTATATGGATTGTGTGAAAACCGATGTAAGACTTGACATGCATACACAGCAGCAGCGCTACTAGGGTAGCTGTCGCAGTATCTGCTGATCTGTTCTAATGCTTACTCGGAGTCAACGCATGGACGGCGCATCCTGCTAGGAGTGTTGAAAGAAGTAAAATCAGCAAAAGGGGGCGCATGATCGCGTGGCTGCCTCAGCACAGGCGAGGTATCCCGCTGCTCTCGATGCTGCTGTGGTTTGCTTTTGACGATCGCAGCTTGTGTTTAAATCTTTGAATCTTGTGCTGATCAGTCTCACCATTCAGCCTAACGATGCTTGCCTAGCTCGGAACAATGGTCCAGCAGAACAGCTGACCAGGCCACCAAAGTCAACCGCCACGTCAACAAGCATGGTGCCAAACAAAGACGATTAAAGTAGTGGGCAACGCATAATGGCGAATTCGGATGATCATGATAGCTGATACGTGTCCGTATGTGTTGGCGTGGCTGTCATGTGCCAGCATCACTAGTGAGTGAGTACCAGTGAGTGCCAGAGTGCAACATCATGTTGCAGGCAAAGTTTGCCTGCTGCACACCACCGAGTTAATAATCGCACTCGCACATAATGTGTTCTGCAGAACAGTGCCGTGCTGGCATATTGCCAGGGTCATGTGGGGTGGCAATGATGTTGCTTTGACTATTGCGTAATGCGGTGATCACATGATCTGATGAGACTGCGCATGCAGTAAGGTGACAGAGTGTCAGCTACAGCTCCTACTCCCGGAGAACGGGGTTGTGAACTTTGACTGCCACTACTTGGGCAGGCCTGAGGCTCGCATTGTATTTTACCTGTTAAACATATTTGTGTTTCTAGTTTGCGTTTCACGCACGCTCGTGATGGCGTAGACAGTTAAAAGTTCCCCCCTATAAATGAAAAATTTCAATGTACATAAACCCCACGCTAATAATACTATTACTAAACCTTATCCTATACATCTATAGAAGAATGGTGCCACAATAGCGCTAGCTGAGTCATCATAGCTAGCAGGGTATATAAGCCTCGCCCGCCCCTGTCCCTTCCAACCACTCGCCACTGGCACATCACAGGTACGTGTGCTGTTCATAAGTTCAGCCATCTTACAACCAGCTTACCATTGTCAAGCTTACTTGCACCTGGGAAAATTACTCGCTGCGAGTAGGTTACCGCAGCGTGTAGCACCCCTTGTAGTCGACTAGCTTTGGTTAAGCCGTTTTAGTATCTGTTTAACAATGCATGTCTCACAGGTCTTGCGGTGCATGGCGAGCAGCACGCAGCAGCGTGCTCGCGAGCGTCCAGAGAGAGCTTCACACAGCATTGCCTGTTCTTTACACAATAGCTTTTATCCGCATCCAGTGCCAATGCCATTAATTTAACACTCACCCCTGACCCACCTGCTTTTTTTGAACAGTCAGCCGTGTTTTGCGCAGAAGTACGTGGCAGCCGTACGTGAAGGTGCCGGAGGGCCCGGCAGCAAACCTAAGTTTGCAATCACCTTTTCCAGCCCTGTGCCTTGAATCTGCCAGTTCAGTCAGATCTAGACGTTTGCGGTTGTGAACTCTAGTTTGTGCGAGCGTACCGTTGCCTGCAGGCGTGTATGAAGGCGAGAAAGGGGAACGACGGACAATAATAGTTTCTTGCTGGCATTTTCAGCAGCGGCCTGTTGGCTTCCTAGGCAAATAAAGGTTCGGGTTTGGCAAACCGCCACCAGGAAACGGAAACCTGGGCACCATGCCTATCACATTTCTCTAATGTGCTATTGACAATATTGCCACTTCACCAACTTTCGCATCGCATTTGGCAACAGCTTTTCATCCGCACTCGCGGTCGTACGACCCAACCAAATTCAGATCTTTCAAGGGCTGCCTACTGTGCTTGCCATGCCAAACATTGAGCTGCAGCTATCGAAGTGTGCAATGCAGACAGAGAGCCTGCACGTGTTGTCTGTGCACGGACAGATGAGCCGCAGACATGGCAGACTGGTGACATGGTGGACACATCCGGAGTCTAGGAGCCGTTTAAATGCGTCCCTTTAATCCGTCCATATCGACGCAGGTGCGCACTTGCTGATGTTACAGCAACAACTTGAACGCATTGTTTGTTGCAGACAGCCCTGTAGTCTGACAGTACACAGCCCAACCCTGACAGTGTGCAGTACACGCGTGTAAAGCCGACACAAGCAGTCGCGTCACCGGCAACCATGACTACACCATGACCTCCACAGGCCCAGAACAGCTTCATTGTGCCCGGCCAGCTCGCGGACAGCTCTAGTAGCATGCAGCCATTACAGGCAACTCATGTCACAGTCTGCCAACTCCTTCCACATCCTGTTGTTGTCACCATCATCAGCTGCTGCAGCAGAAGCAGGCACCTCATTAATCACTGCATCATGATGAAGGTCAGACTGGTGATGGCTGCAGCCACCATGCTTCAAGGATGCATGCACGAGCAAGCACTCCGTAAATTGGGCTCATGAGCTGATCAATGCTGCGCAGCAGACAGGTCACCACTTTAACCTTGCAACATCAGAGGCCCTGCTGCTACAGGCTGCCAGTATCACATGTGCAGTGTGCATGCAAGGACTCCTCTGCACACATGAACGCGGATAACAGCCGATGGTTCAGGCCTGGGCTACTGCAAACCATCCACTGTACATGTGCACTGCATGTTTGAAGACCGACAATACTAGCACTGATTTCAAGCGATTTCCAGTGGCTGACAACAAACCGTCAGCAGTGAAACATCACCTATGTGTTCATTGGGCAGGCATTTTTCGCTTGCAGCATTTGCGCAGCCATCCTCCCGCTACAGCTCCACTGTGCCACAGCACGCTCAAGACACACGAATTCACACAAACGCAGCTGCACACACATTGTGTCACAGCCCCATCGATGTCAGGTCTCACCTGATATCAGGTCTCACCTGCTTAGACCGCATTCACCAGGCCACTCATCAGGCCACTCTCCGACCGCGTTCAACATACACATCATGACTAACATGCGTACACAACATGACAAACAAACAACCAAGCATCCGCTGCTGCAGAGACCAGACATTTTCTGTCTGGCACGGGATATGCAGGTGCTGCGGAAGACCGGGACAGCTGCAGCGGCACATGCTTCAAGAGATTCATTGCTGCATAGTGTAACTAATAGCTCTCAGTTGCTGCATACTGAGGGTACAGCAACATCCTGAGTGCCATGCTGCTAGCGGCTCAACACTGCCACGTCGCAGAGGAACAAGCCCAACTGCTACTACGGATTGGTGGCAACACACGCAGCGCTCTTCGCACAGAACACGCTTAGAGCATTGGTTGCCGCAACAACCGACATGAACACTGCTCGTGTGACCACTGACAGGTGCTACAAGCGGCTGGCAACACACTGCCAGCAGCCGAGCTTTAGCAGCGATGAAGCGTTGTGAACTGCCATGTGCACGTCACAAACAACAGCTGTGTTAGTAAACACAACATCCACCTGTGCTGATCTGACGCTTGTTGCTGCCCTGGCGAGTGTTACGTTTATGTTATATCATAGCGTTGTCACCGAATTACCCGAATTACCGAATTACCAAAGTAGGGCCACTGGCCCACCCGCAAAGGAGCCAAACAAGGCTCATGGGGTCCACAAAACTCAAAAGAAGACCATCAACCGGAAAAAACCACAACCTCAACAAGCTCAGAGAGCTCAGAGCTCAGAGAATCAGTAACTTCAGAAGCACTACTAGTGATGCCATCACTGGGAAGCAACAAATGTGCCAACTCTGGATCGCTACGTACCAGTAAGCAACTGTGTATGAAAGCAGCAACCTTACTTTGTCTTTGCCGCATAAAGTCTGCCAGACATCGCCCGCTTGGGTTTGCTAATGCACTTGGGTTCTGCCAACCACCGAACTCATCAAACAGACACCAAAAACGCTCCCGGACTAGCTCGTAAGCATCACACTCAAATACCACGTGGAACTCATCCTCAACCTGGCCAGCAGCGCATCGGGTGCAAAACCGCTGATGTCTAGGTAACAAGGAGTTGCCAGCCCTCTCCCACCGACCAGTAGCCACGCGCAAGTCATGTGCACCCAGACGAAAACGCATCAGTGACGACAGGTGTACTTTGTTGAGGCCAGCAGTGTGCACATAGTCTGGACACCAGCCAGACGGCTTTGACATGTCCAGCTCATCAAGTGATGTGCATGCAAACCAGCTCTCGTACGTAGAATGCATGACAGTATCAGAACCAGCAACTCTGGGATCGGTGGGTAAATCATGCCACTGCTGATACAACCAAAACTCACAGCAATCATCTTGCCTTTGTGCTTGTAGTGCTGCGTTTGTCAGCATCCTGAGCATGATCGAGAGTTCACCAGTTTGCCACTTGAGAAATCGTTGCCCCTGGACCTTGCAGAGTTTGCGCATAATGTTGCATTTTGATGCCACCTGGGCCATGCTGACATCCATATTTTTTGTCTTGTGCTTTTGTTTGAGGAGTGTGCTGCCCCCACAGAGGAGGGCCACAACCCCCACCCTGGCTTGTTGCGTTGTTCACCATGCCACCTGTGCTGCTACCAGATACTGTGCCCTTTCGCATGGATTTATCGCTAGGCTATACTTTCTGTTGACTGCTTGTGCATGCCCCGCCTCCCTTTCCCTCTTTGCTTGTGGAGAGAAATATTGGACCCCAGGAGCCTTGTTTGACTCCTTAGTGGGTGGGCCAGATGCCCTACTTTGGTAACTTGGTAACATGGTATGGCACTGGGTAAAGGTCATTTTTCTGGAAGTAGGAGCTCCTTTCCCGATCAGGGCTAGCTTCGCCTCGCTGCCCTTTTCCCCTGCTTGCAATGTGGTGCTTTGACTGGTCAGTACTGCTCACAACATGTGAATGGAAACAGCATGTGTGCTGTTTACCTTCATGGCGGGTGTCGGCAAATGATGATGAGGAGAATGAAAACACCTTGTTGTTCAGAAGTAGACTGGAGACGGTGTATTTAGGACACCGATCTGTGGCCAAGTGGCAGCGCCTTTCAGTCAGCTTGTGTGGGTGCTGCATTGGGCGCACGCGTCCAGGGGTGCGCCAATAAAGTGGGGTGCTCTGCAATCACGCAATTGCCTGCCTCCGTATGTTGTTCAGGGGGTTTCCGATGGTCTGCACTGCCAAATGCCAGATCCACGGGCTGCCTACCAGTCGTTCCGCTGTGGATGCACAGCAGGCCACTCAGTGACAGCAACCAGCTCTGTATGACTGCAGTGCCATGTACCCTGGAATCAACTGCACTATGCATTTGGTTAGGTGTTTTAGCCTTTGCTGGCCTCCACACCACCGTGTGAGGACAAGTATACGTAGTAGTAAAAGCAATACAGCTGTTACAGCGGACAGCATGCGCCGCGCAGCAGCCATATCGTCCCTCACCAAGTATCAGCTGAGCGAGGAATGCGATACATGTGCTTTAAAGGGTCCTGAACGCAGCAGTGGCTGCCGCCGTGCCCGGCTTCATGGCTGGCCACACTGGAGCTGCTGGAAGTCCTGCGAGATGAGCGGGTCACGTTTGTGGCGCGCCGACACCAGGCGCCAGGCCCCACTGGCAGCTGCAAGGCATGCAGCGACAGCAGTGACAGCAGCGACGGTTGCTGCGCAGACGCAGCAAGCTGCCGCAGCAAGTTGCCGCAGCAAGTTGCTGAGCAAGCCACAGCTGTGCCGGCAGGTGACAGTCTGCTGCAGACGGCTGAAGGCAGCAGCAGCTGCAACAGCTCAGCACCAGAGACCCCAAGCGTTGACAGTGCACGCCACAGCATAACATGAGGGCCACCGTACATGGGGTTTGGGTTTGGCGAGAGCACTTCGTGAGCCTACCTGATTTGTGGAAATCAGAACGGGGCCATCCTAGCCCTTCACACAGCGTTTTGTCCATGGCTGATTTGTCAATGAAGGTGTTGCGTTTTGTATCTGATGATATTTGGGGCAGTTCTGGAAGATGGTGTCACCGTGTATTGCTGCTTTTCTTTTCAAGTCTTGGGATGTGCGCAATGCATGCAAACATTCTGGAGCAGTGCTCCCTCCTCTTTCCGCCCCGGTGGGGCGCGGGGCCGATGGCGCTGATGCTATGGCTTGAATGGGTAATATGATGATGATGACGCCGCGTGTAACAGCTTTCTGGCAGCACTGCTTGCTCTGCAGAGTTGATTTGAGCGACAGTAGCTGCGGCATTAATTCCCAGCAGTAGCATGATGGTTGCGCGGCCGCAGCAAGCCGTGTTGCTGAGCAGGCAACAGCTGTGTCAGCAGGTGACAGTCTGCTGCAGCCGGCTGTCCGCAGCAGCAGCGGCAGCAGCAGCAGCTTAGTGCCAGACACACGCAGCATAAACAGTGCACGCCACAGCCACAGCAGTGCTGGCTGCTGTGTGCAGAGGCAAGTAGCAGCAGCTGCTGCTTGCCTCTGCACAGCAGCTGCGACCTGCAGAAGCCGCAGCCTGCTGCAGAGCAGCTTGGGCAGCAAGTTGCGGTTTGCCAATGTGATGGCGGCAGGGACGGTGTCCTTTGCAAGCAGAAGAAGTTGAGTGTGCTGCAGCGGGCAGCAGCAAAGCTGATCAAATGCCTGGCTCGCGGCAGCAAAATCAGCAGCAAGGCAGCAAGGCAGCGGCCATCCCCATCATCCCCATCATCAGCAGCAGAAACCAGGGCTGCCCTGGTTCTCAGCTGGCTGTCATTAGCTGTAGTGCAGAGGTGCAAGAGCCTGCAGCAGGCTATGTCCCAGGGCTGTGCGGGCTGCTGCGCTTCAGGCGGGCAAGTTGGGGTAAAAGCTGATTGAAGCTGAGGACCAAGTAATCAGGTCACAGTAGTACTGTGTTTGTCTATGACTGTAGTGAAAGCTGTCGATGGACCTGCTTTGTTGATGTGCAGAAGCTCAAATGGTTATCAGCAGACGTTGCATGCATTGTGCTGTGTGCAGTTTGGGTGCATTTGCAGCAGGCCCAGGCAGCCGTGTGAGGACACGCCCAACGTGCCTGCCAATCATACGGCATGATGGCTCACCGTGTGCTGTGCATCCGGCTGAGGCATGTTTGACTGCCTGGTCCAGGCCTTAGTAGGTGCAATGCACAGCAGGGAGGAGCCTGGGCTGGCTGTGAGTCACAGGGCGGCCCTAAGAGTCACACAGGGCGGGCTTGTTCACACAGTGGCAGTTTGCTTAGAGAAAAGTCACGCAGTGCTATTTGCCGCGTGTTTGTGCACATGACCCAGCAAGTCAATTCAGTGATGCACAACTTGTGCCGCAATGGGTTTTCTGGCAAGCCTTTGTGACTTTACCCACCAACGTAGCTGAAAGGCGGCCAATGGTTTCAGCTGCTTGGTAACTTCTGCTACACACTAGTACGTCCAGTACTGGACGTAGTGTGACAGCAGAGCCTCATCACAAAGAATCTATCTGTGACATCACAAGAGCTCGTCCTGCAGGAAAGACACAGCATCATTTACTGAAGCCAAAACTACCGAAGCTTAAGCACCCACTGCACCAGGTTGCAGCGCAAAGCATGGCAAGCGCAGTAAACGCCTTCTTGCCTGGTGCCGAAGGCACCAACTATGCAGCAGGTACATCCCAGAGGATTAGCAAGTGGTTCCTCTGGCAAACATGCACCAACATGTGCCATCATCTCCCTGACACCACCAACACGCATCAAGCCCTCACAACAAATACTGTTGTACCTGCACCGCCTGTGAATATTCAGCGCCCACAGCCCACACCTCCGGTCGCTCCCATCTGCTGCAAAGATTAAGCACCAGCCAAAGCTCCCGCACGCTCAACATCACGTGACACACCCTGCAGCATCAACACCTGCTCACTTCTACCTCTAGCTCACACCACAGCAGCGTCCTAGCCCTAGCCTAGCCTAGCCTACCCAGCCAGCCTAACCAGCCACAAGTTCAGTCTTGTCCAGGCAGCTGGCTAGCTGCGTGCAGGCAGATTCTGCATGTACGATCCGTCGTACGTGTAAGACATCGGCATCGCCATCCCTGGTGACACGCCATACGGTGACGCCCCACTCTGCTCTGCCTCACCAGGGCTGAAGCTGATGCCGCCCATGGCCATGCGGCCAAGGTATGGTGCAGCAACCAGCGAGGTCGCCATCATATCTGCCGGCGGGGAAGGGCCTGACAGTCCCAAGTCAGCCTGACCACGCGCTGCTGCTGCAGCAAAGCCGACCGGTACGACGCCGCTCCGCTGACGACCTCGGCTGCTGATAGCTGCCGCCCCCACCGCTGCTGCTGCTGGCTCGTCAGCTTCGTCCTCGCTGCCACTGCTGCTGCTGTCTCCCTCGTCGTCTGAAAGCGCCTCGCTGGCATGCGCAGCACCTTGCGGCGAAGTACCAGCAGCGGCAGCGGCAGCAGCAGCAGCACACAGCAGCGGCGCCTCCTCTCCTTCCTCCTCACTGTCACTCCCGCTACCGCTGCTGCTGCCGTCACTATCGGCTTCACCAGCAGGACTGATCTCCTGCTGCCCAGATGCGTCGCCTGCCGCGTGCGGCTGCCCATGCGAGAAGCACATGTAGCTGCGCCCCAGCTCCAGGAACCTGCTGCTGCGCTGCAGGAGGTACGGGTCAAACGGAAAGAACACCTCCAACGGCCGCAACACGCCGCCCACGTCCGCACCGCCGTCGCCGCCAATCACAACAGCCACTGCTGCTGCGGTGGCGGCCGCGGCCGCCGCCTGGTGCGCTGCAACTGCCTCCACTGCTGCTGCTTCCCAGGAGTCATCCGCAAGCCCCAGCAGCAGCGCCTGCCGCACAAACTCGTGCGTGACGGCCTGGTGGCAGACTGCCAGCGGGGCGAGCGGGTGCGCCAGCAGCGGCAGCACCTGCTGCCGCACGAGCTGCTCCACACCTGCCGCAAGCTGCTGCTGAGTGCCGGGCTGCTGACATTGCCGCTGCTGCTGTAGCTGGGGGCCCAGCAGCGGCTGCATGTGGTAGCAGAGCACGTACAGCAGCGCCTGCACCATCGCATAGAACGCCTGGTGCCGCTGCACCTGCGCCAGCGGCCCGGCCGCTGCTCCCGCACCGCTGCTGCTGCTGCCGCTGCACAGCAGCACCGCCCCGTCCCTGCTGCTGCGCCCGCACAAGCCTCGCCCCAAGCCCTGCTGCATCACGCTGTCCGCGTACTCCTGGCAGCAGCACGCCAGCTTGCGCATCACGTCCACGACCAGCTCCTTGGGCGCCAGCGCGCAGCGCGCAAGGAAGCTGGCTAGGTACGCCGCGCACGCGCTGCGGCTGATGGGCGGCTGCCGCGCGTCCCGCAGCAGGCTGACCAGGCACGCGCTGAAGCTGCTGCAGCAGCGCACGGGGTCCTTGAGCGCCAGGAAGAAGATGAGGTACTGCGTGAACTTGCAGCGGTGCGCGTGCAGCAGCGTGCGCTCGAACGCGGTCAGCATGGTCTGCCAGGCAGCGCCAAGCTGGCCTGCAGGCAGACAGTGGGGAGGGAGGGGGTGGACACACACAACAGCAGAGGCTCACCAGCATGAGCATGCAACCATAAGCTTGCAGGCGTGAGCATGCCAGCAGCTGTACAATCCGCGCTGCTGCTGCTGCTGCTGCCGTGGCATACTTGAACACATCCCACGCTTGACCGCTGCTGCAGCTGTTGGGGTTGTGGCGCCGCACATCCAGCCTGCAAAGCACGACCAGCACTGCCGCACATGTTCACCCAAGTCCGGTCTCGCAGTTGCCATGCAAAGCATGCCAAGGCATGCAGCCCGCAGTCAGCGCATGCAGACAGGTCTAGCGCACCTGAGTCCACGCGCCACTGCAGGTGTGTGAACGTCATCTCCATCAGGCTGTCCAGCTTGTCAGCCGTCTCGTCCACGGGCGGCCGCTTGGCACCGCTGCTGCTGCCGCCATTCGCTGCCGCTGCCAGCTGCTGCTGCAGCCGCCGCAGACTGTGGCCTTGCTGCGTTGCTGCTGCAAACGCTGCGGGGTCGTGGAACCCATCCTGCACAAGGCACAGCGCGCAGCAAAGGCAGACTCTGAGGCAGTGCTGGCCCCACACCCTTAGACAAAACATCGTCGCGTATGTGCAGCCAACCCCTCCACACACCGCACAAGTTGTGCAGCACTGCCTCTGCTGCTGCAGCTCCCTGCTGAGCCCTCCGTGCAGACACCATCTGCTGCTGCAGCACGTCGACCGTTATGAGCTGGACACCACCTGCTGCTGCAGCACAATGACTGCTGCAAGCTGAACATCATCATTGCTGCTGCAGCACATTGGCCGTCACGAGCTGGACATCATCTGCTGCTGCAGCACGCTGGCTGTCGTTGCATCAGCCGATGTCAGCAGCTACCCCATCCACAGCTCGACAGGGCCACGCACACGTGCACTGCTACCAGCTGCTGCGCGTGCAATCTGCTGCTGCAACGTGCTGGCTGTTGCTGCGCTGCATCGATGTGCGGCACCACCCACTGCAGACCCTGGCCAGTGTGCCCCTCACCTGCAGTGCTGCGAGCTGCTGCTCGTGGCATCTGCTGCTGCAGGCGCGCTGGCTGTCGCCACGTCGCTGATGTCCAGCTCCGACGTCCATGCCCTCAAGCTCAAAGATGTCGTCCTGCTCCTCGGTCTGACGAGCCCTCCTCATGATCATAGCCTGCAGCAGCAGCAGCAGCAGCACAGCAGGCAGCGGCCAGTGACGAGGTCAGCTTTGAGAGTGAAGAGGGGTGATGCCAACATCACAGCACCACCGTCAAGCCCCAGCAGTGCACGGGCACAAAGCACGGCAGAACCAGCGACAGCTCCAGCGACAGACTGCAGGTGCTGAGCTGGATGTTCTGCTGCTGCTGCTGCTGCTGCCTTGCCCCGCACCTGTTGGTGCGTCCACGATCTCCTGCCACTTGATGTCCGCGTCGATGCTCAGCAGGTGTTCACCACCCCCAGCAGCAGCCCCTCACGCAGGCTGCTGCCCACCTGCAGCGTAGAACAGACACATGCGCCAGGCAGCTGTCAGGGCACCAGCCATGCGCCTCACAGGCTGCGGCGAACGGCAGGCCTGGAACGCTGCATGCCAGGTCATTCAAAGACCAGCGGACTCAGGCAGGCAGGGGGCCAGCTGTCGTGCGGCCAGCCCTCGCCAGTCAGACAAACACAGCTGCCCGCAACACAGGCGGCTGCCAACAAGCAAGCCGACACACGATCACACCACCAGGGGCAGCAGCAAGGCATACTGAAGGGCTTTGGCCAGGTACATAGACGATGCGTGGCAGAGGCAGCCGGTTGAAGTGGGAGGAGTGTGCCGCAACACAGGTGGCTGTAGCATTGCAGCCCCAGGGGCAGCTCACCTTGCCCTCTGCCAGCAGTATGACGGCGCGCAGGAAGAGGCACTGGCTGCTGCGGTCGCGCAGCTTGTGCGGGATGTTCTGCACCAGCATGGGCAGCAGCCGCGTCGGCAACGCGGGCACCAGCTGGATCGCCTGCAGGAGACAAACGAGGTGGGCAGGTGAGCGGCGGCAACTCAGGCACGGACGCAACATGCTCAAGCGGTTGATGAGCAGGTTTTGACCGCCCTTGATTGTGGCAGGCAAAGCAAGGTGCTGGTGAGGCTGGTGTTTAGTTGCTGCTGCAGCGCGCTATGGTGGCGTCCCAACTTGCTGTACTGCTGCCCTAATAGGTGTGTACCGCTGCCAGCTGCTACTGTTGCACGCAGCAAGTGACAGGATACTAGATGAACGGCCCTAAACTGTCCATCAGCATCAAAGGCGGCATTGGCAACAATACATACGCGCAGGCAAGAAGCAGCACCCGCACTTGCACGAGCGGGCGCGTCTAGTGTGCTGTGTGCAAGCAGCTACGCCAGCAACGCGGCTGATCGACTGGATACTACGAGCATTATCCAACTTGTGATACCTTTGCACTGCTGGTGCCTTTCAGCTGCTAGGGGCACTGAGGAGTGCCCGCAGCGCCGCCGCAGTATTAAACATGTGGCCCCTCCCATTGGGGTGCGTCGTTGAACGCCTACGGAAGACGATGGGCTACACGGTGTGTGCACGCAGCCACGCCGCAACGAACACCTGGATTAACAGAGCCCCCGACAACCAAGGTGGGCAGTTGCAAGGGCAAATGCTCTTACGTATGGCTGGGCAAGCAGATGCCCCGCGGGCAACCATTGTTGGTTGCAAAGTGTTTGAGCCGTTGCGAGGGTAGTACAGCGGGTTGTGTCAGCTGGGCAGGCCACACAGCGGTGACGCTGCCGTGTGTGCATGCGGCAGCACATTGGCGGGGCGGGCGTACTGCCACAGTCACATCACACGGCAATGAAGCACCAAGCGTGCAGTTACAGTGACTACAGTTCAGTGACTACAGCAGCGAACCGCACAAGGCACAGCGGTGTTCGGATTAGAAAAGGATACAATGTGCGTGCACGATGTACAAACCGCCTGCTGGTTGTGCTGCTGGTTGTGGAAAGCGAGCACGACACACCTACACGTGCAGCGCCGTTTGCCGCTCTCCATGCCGGCTGCATTGTGCATGCCTTGTTGCAACCAGAATGTGATTGCTGCGTACTGCCATGCTGTGATCCACACATACATGGAAGCTCTTGCGGTCCAACCGTGCGTTCAAGTGTCACTGCGCACCTGCTGCACAACATTTATGCAGCCTATTATTTGCCCTATGTGACCTGGCTCAGCGGCCGTGTGGCAGAACCAACAGACTAACGAACTGCCTGCATTCTACTGGCCTTTATCATTTAACCCCAAAGAGCAAGCTGACCGCAACGTGCATCTGCCACGCCCCATTATTTAAAGTTGCCCAGCTGCATCTCGGAGTGCGCGATACATTACGACATTGCGACCTTATCATGTCAGCCGCCGGCACATGCCTTGGCTGCTGCTGTCGGTGGCGCACGCACGCACACGCACGCACTCACCCGCTCCATTGCGTCCACCATTTGTGCCGATGGCGCACGCACGCACACACGCACTCACCCGCTCCATTGCGTCCACCATTTGTGCCGATGGCGCACGCACGCACACACGCACTCACCCGCTCCATTGCGTCCACCACTTGTGCCGATGGCGCACGCACGCACACACGCACTCACCCGCTCCATTGCGTCCACCATTTGTGCCGATGGCGCACGCACGCACACACGCACTCACCCGCTCCATTGCGTCCACCACTTGTGCCGATGGCGCACGCACGCACACACGCACTCACCCGCTCCATTGCGTCCACCACTTGTGCCGATGGCGCACGCACGCACACACGCACTCACCCGCTCCATTGCGTCCACCACTTGTGCCGATGGCGCACGCACGCACACACGCACTCACCCGCTCCATTGCGTCCACCACTTGTGCCGATGGCGCACGCACGCACACACGCACTCACCCGCTCCATTGCGTCCACCACTTGTGCCGATGGCGCACGCACGCACACACGCACTCACCCGCTCCATTGCGTCCACCACTTGTGCCGATGGCGCACGCACGCACACACGCACTCACCCGCTCCATTGCGTCCACCACTTGTGCCTGCACCTCCACAGCCAGCGGGGGTGGGCTCCATGCAGTGCCACGCTCGTCAGGCTGCAGGGGCGGGCTGCCAGGTGGCGGCAGCAGGTTGAAGATCAGCACCTGGCGGTACAAGGCAGTACAATGAAGTAAAACACACACAGGGCGGCGGTACATTGTCAGCGCGCCATGCGTGCAAAAACTGGCAAGACCGACGTCACAGCGGCAACACCAACAACACCACAATGCAGAAGGTGACTGGGTTCAAGCTGGCATTTGAGCTGTGCCACGACGGCTGCAAGGGTGTGCACACAGCGTTGAAGCATGTGCAGCTGCTACAGCAAGCGCGACAATTTCATCCATCTGGCATGCACGAGGCTGGAGCTTGGTGTCGTTTGCCTTGTCCCTCTGGACACTGCTGACAGTCACTGCTGCTTCCTGCAAGCTGCCCCTGCTGTTTGTGCAACATGCCACTGCTGCCGGCGACTGCTGCTGCTTCCTGCAAGTTGCCGCTGCTACTCCTTGCGGGCAGCTGCTGCCACTTCCTGCAAGCTGCCACTGCTGCTTCCTGTGCGCTACCGCCAATGCTTCCTGCACACTGCTGACTGCTGCAACCTGCTGCGTTCTTCAACCTGCTGCTTCCTGCAAGCTGCTGCGCCTGCTGCTGGTATGCCGCTGAAAGCCTGGCGGGCATGCCTGCTGGCCCACCTGCATGCAGTTTGGGATGAAGGTGCTGCTCGACACCACCAGCTCCACCACTAGATCCAGCACAGCACCCGCGCACAGCCTGCAGGCAGGTCCGCAGCGGCCGGCGTGGGGTCAGAAAGTGTAACACAGGGGGCAAAGCAGGTGGCCGACAACTCACATCAGCATGCACAAGTAACATGCACTGCCAAGCAAAAACTGAGCCAAGAGGAAGAAGGGCTATGAGATGAGAGTGGTTTTGAGCAACAAACTAAACTAAACCACAGCCTGGTCATGAGTAGCCATTCCTGCACCACACGCAGGATGTTCTGCAACAGAATGTAGATGGCCACTACTGCAGCGCACGCTCTTGCTGCAAATGCTGCTGCTGCAAGTGTCACCCTTGCCACATCCGACATGAAGTTGATGCCACT